>LAPY01003988.1:17914-33843 GCA_000970635.1 Eragrostis tef
TTAGGAAGCGGGACTGGAGGGAACAGGGTGCGCAGCTGAGGGCAAGGATAAACACCAAACTGATGTGTTGCCAAGCTGCAGTGCTGGTGCTGGTCCGAAGCATTTCCATCATGGGTGGCGATAGCAAGTCATCCAAGGATATGCTTCAGCAGACTCTAGCTTGGTTCATCGAGGCTACCAAGTCCTGCATCTTGTCATCCTGGCGGAAACTGAAGATATGTGAGGAACTATTCTGCACGCTGCTCAATGGGATCAGCCAGATAACTGTCTCGCGTGGTGGTCAGCTCTTGCCGGTGCTGTTGATTCCCTTGAAACCGCTTGTTGTTAGCACATGTTCGCAGGTATGTTTCTTTTGTGCCTCTATTGCTCAGACTTACAGGAGTTTATGTGTTTGTAGCTGTATAATCTTATGCGAAACTGGTTGCTTTCATGTAGGCTGACATGGCGGGCAGTAGCCCTGGGGCTTTGTTTGAGGCAGTAGTAAAATTGAGCTGTGAGATCATAGAGTTTGGCTGGACAAAGGATAGGGCTCTTGTTGACACATTCATTATGCGGCTAGCTGCATATGTTCGTGAACGGAATGACTATGAGGAAGAGGTATTCCTTTTTTTCTCTCCCTCTCTATTTATTAGAACATGATTGTTCTCTGCTTCAAGAAGATTTACCGAGATCCAGATTTCTTCCTGCTAGAAAATGATTTTTTCTCTCTCTCTCTTGATACTATACATTGGAACATCAACCTTATTAGACACTGCTCTTGCATGCCGCTATGAAATTATTTTGCATAATGCAGTTTCAGTTAGAGTCAGTCATGACATAACATGTCATAATCTAGTTGGATATGTCGATATGGCAAGCCGGCTTGTAGGGCCGAGTCAACAAAACCCTAAGTCTTACCATGAACCATTTGAGTGATGAATTTGACAGAACATTCCATTTCATCGTGGCTGTTTTGATAATGCAATGTTCATTTGGGTGATCAAATTGATGGATAACAGTACTCTATGTGAAGCTACCATGCTACATTAGAATGGATTTGTTGATATTTCAGGGTTGTGACCGGATGTGGCATTGGTGGGAAACGATTGTTTCCCCGTGTCTCTGGAAACCATTTGTAGTAGCGCTAGCACTTGTTTGTTTTTACCGATAGGTTTACTGATTCCACTGCTCTCTCTTTATGCATGCCGATTGCACACACCACGAAATTCAGTCCGTTATATTAATGCTGGGAATTAGCTTCATGTGCATGCTTGCCTGATGCTGTCAGGCATACTTTATAAGACTTCACATACTATTTAAAGTGACAAAGCATATGCATTGCAGTGCCATTGCTTAAATGTCAGTTCCATTTTCTTTACTTGACCGAATCCATTACAGGATGGCAAAGAAAAAGAGGCAGTTCCAGTTATTCGACTTAATGTTGTGCGCCTTCTGGCTGAGTTATGTGTATGCTTGAAAAAATGGGAAGTTGTAGACATGATTTTGCCCCTTTTCATTGAACATTTGGAAGAGGGTGATGCTTCATCTCCAAGCTCATTGCGTCTACGAGTATGGTGCTTTGTCTCTTACTGATCTACATACTTCGATCTTGCACTTTTTTTGGAACTTTGAATTTTTTTAAGAAAAAAATACAACCTTTTCTGAGTTTCTTTATCTGCCGCAGTTATTAGATGCAATATCTCGTGTTGCATGCTTGGGATTCGAAAAATCATACCGTGAGAGCATTGTCTTGATGACAAGAAGCTATCTTGATAAAGTTAAAGCTGTAGGGGCTTCAGAAAACAACACATTGCCATCAGAAGCAACAACTGAACGAACCGAGGTATGCGACATATTATGTAGGAAATTTCATCCATATGATGTTAACTTCAACTTTTGTTTCATGTTCTATACTAACTATGTAAGCAAACATTCTAGACTCTTCCTGCAGGGTTTCTTCTTGTTGCTTCCAACCTCACGAGCACAAAACTCAGGTCTGACTATCGTCACAGGCTATTGTCTCTGTGCTCAGATGTGGGGCTAGCTGCTGAATCTAAGAGTGGGAGGTAAGGCGCGGGGTGGTAGTTTATATGTCTTATTATTAATGTAGCTATATTTGGTCTTGAATGGTATACAACTGTACTATCTGCTGGATTCCAGTGTACTTTTGTGCTATGTGTACTTGTGTAGCATCTAATGCATATACTCAATTATTGTTTGTCTTGAAAATAACAATTTTTGCATGTGGTTTATCTTAATTCTGTAGCGCTGAGAAGTATTTACTATGTCTCCTATGCTTGTCATAACTAATCAATCTGAAGCATACTGAGATTATCATGCTGTTTTCTATTATGCAGGAGTGGTGCTGATTTGATGGGTCCCTTACTTCCTGCAGTTGCTGAAATATGCTCTGATTTTGATCCCGTTTCCACTGTTGAGCCATCGTTATTGAAATTGTTCCGAAACCTTTGGTTCTACATGGTCTTGTTTGGGCTTGCTCCACCCATACAGAGCAATCAGGCACCTACAAAACCAGTTTCCACTTCATTAAACACAATGGAGAGCATCAGTACTATAGCCCTTCAAGCTGTTGCTGGACCATACATGTGGAATAGCCAGTGGTGTGTGGCAGTGCAACGTATTGCGCAAGGAACTCCCCCTCTGGTATGTCATTTAGCAGTGACTGGACACAGTTTTTGTTTGGTTAGATATGAACTCATTTTCCATGAATTAGTGAAGTGTTGCAACTGCATACTGTGGATACTTATGGTTCAACAGTATGAAAGGTGCTTTAGCCATGTTCACTGCTAACATCCTTTCCGATAGGCACCACCTTGTCATTGATCACCATAGATTTTAATTTTACAAAATTATTTACCACAGTTCACAGTTACTTCCAATGTGCGGGAACATCTCTATCTCTGTCTCTGTCCTTGTAATTATTGTAACATAATTTCAGTTCCCTTTTAAAGTGCCACGTCTAAAACCTATCATTGTTCTTTTTTTTTGTTCTTTCATTTCAAATATATTACTAGTATCTGTTCCCTCTTGTAACTAGGATTAATAATTCGTTGTTGATCACCAATGTTAACGTCTGGTAGTATTGCTGCGCCTTCATATCCTTTTTGCTTTTCTGATTTCAGGTTGTCAGCTCAGTGAAATGGCTTGAAGATGAGTTAGAGCTAAATGCTTTGCATAACCCAGGTAGTCGCCGTGGCAGTGGTAATGAAAAGGCTGCTATTTCACAAAGAACTGCACTTTCTGCTGCTTTGGGAGGTCGTGTTGAGGTAACAGCAATGAGTACAATTTCAGGTCAGTGCTTATCCCTATTCTGTGTTTCACAATTTATTTTCCTGTGTAGTTCTTTTAGAAATTACAATATCACCTTGCAATCAAATATGTTGACATAACTTTAGAAAGTGATTGCAGTGTTGGTTCTTAAAATTATTTTAAAAAAAATGTATCTATCAGTCCACTTATCTGATTGATAGAAATTTTAGTGGGTCACCACAGATGATCTGTGCCATTTCATGTGGTTTAAGCAACTTCACATTGTGATAAATGATTGGCTGTGTATTCGAGTTTCTGGGAGTATTAGACACCAGACTTTCACCCCATGGGATTCTCCTCGCAAGAAAGGCTCTCATGGGCCCTCTTTAAATTTTTCCTGGTTGTGATGGAAACAGGTAGCTGTAGAGGTTTCCCCTTACTCTATGCTCCTATAAATAATAATAGGAAAAGAGGTTCTACCGACTATCACCTGGTGAACCTTGACAAACACACTGATGCTGAAACTGGACCTTAAGGTCTTTAGTTTGGAGGGCCTCCTGATCAACGCCAATTGTGTCTAGGTTCCTGAGTGAAACAGACAGGCTGGTCCAGTACTACAAAACAGTGAAAAGGAGGGCCAGTACCACGAGAATCCTGTGACCCAACTAATAGGCTCCTGAGCTACGTACCTCCAACAGCGCACCAAAGGGAACCCTCTTTCAGTTGTCGGGATTCCCTTTAGTAAGCGGTTAATTGTGCTAATGATTTTGGAAGTACCCCATTAACACTTATTTACTCTTTTTTTTTCAGGTGTTAAAGCTACATATCTCCTTGCAGTTGCTTTCCTGGAGATATTGCGTTTTAGCTGCAATGGCGGCGTACTTGCAGCTATTTCTACATTGAATAAATCAAATAGTGCATTCAGTTGTGTGTTTGAATATCTGCTCACTCCAAACTTGACACCAGCAGTGACTCAGTGTTTGACAGCGGTTGTGCATAGATCTTTTGAAGCAGTCCTATCATGGCTGGTACGCTTCTCACTTGAACAACCTTTTGAGGTTACATTTTGCATGCATAAATTATCTTCTATCCCATCTGTTACGTTAAAATATGCGGCAGAGTCGCAGACTGAAAGTCATGTTTACAACAGTATTTAGCTCTGCACTTAGTTTTCTGCTGAATTTTGATCTACATATAAAACAACATGCTAGCTTTCTTTTGTAATAGCGCACACATTCAGGTCCTTTCTGCTGTCTGGATAGCTTTAATAAGTTCTCACACTTTCGTTCTCACTGAATGCATGCTCATATCTGTTGAGCTATCAAGTTGTTAGGAAACATGTTGCAGCAAAAGTGTGCATAAAAGTGCAAAGATATATCTTTTGTAGATCTTGATAAAAAGAATGAAATTCATTGTGTCCAATAAGATGACGTCTCATCCATTGAAGAAAAGACATTTTAGTTGTTTTGTTTGATATGAATGAAACACTGACCACCACTTGTGATCGTGTTCCACTATAGTAATATGCGTTGGATTTTGCTTCATAAAGAGGAAATTGTCTCTGTGTGCTGTCTCTTCTGACTTCTATATTTTGTAATTCAGTACTTGACTAGGCATTGTATTCATTTTCTTAAATTACATTAAGAGCTAAGAGTATCCAGTTAGCTGTACACGAGAATGATTATATTTTCTTCTGCGCAGGAGGATCGTATATCTGACATAGGTGAAGGAGCTGATATTAGAGAATCAGTTCTTTCTGTTCATGCTTGCTTTCTCATAAAGAGCATGTCTCAGAGGGATGAGCATGTTCGTGATGTGAGTGTTAAGCTGTTGACTCAGCTGAAGGAAAAGTTTCCACAGGTTAGCTGGTTTGATTTGGCTGATCATGTTTCATTTTATGGATGTGAGACACACTGATGCACAATAGTATACTGACATTTCAGGTCCTCTGGAACTCGTCCTGCTTGGATTTACTACTTATTTCTGTGCATAATGAGTTGACTTCTGGTCCAGTCAGTGATCCTGCTTGGATTGCAACTGTACGCTCATTATATCAGAAGATTGCTAGGGAATGGTTAACAAGTGCTCTTTCATATGCTCCATGTACAACCCAAGGCCTTATACAGGTTTGGTCAATATAACATTGTTGAGCCTGACTTTTATTCCAGAAACATTGTTCTGAGATTTTGTCAAGCTGATGCATTATTTCTTGTTAGTAGATGGTCACTTTCCTGTCATTGTTAAGGTTGCCGATTGCTTATCTGGTTGAAGTTAAGGTTGTTGATCGTGTAGATCCTTTTTTTCCCCTTCAGTAGATATAATTACCTTTTACACTGATTTTGAAACCTTTCGTGATCTTTACTGGATATAGCATTTCCTGGAAAATGATTTCCTTTTGATCTACCTTTCATATCTAAGTCTATTAAAAGTGATCTTGCTGGGCAAAATAGCTTGCTACATTGCATTCTTTCCCACTGTTTGCTTCAACACAATACACAATTGGCTATGAATGTCTGGTTGAGCAAAATGTGAACCTATGCAATTTGTTTGTTTGCTCGTTAGTGTGACGGAGTAGGTCCTCTTGCTATGTGACAACTGAATGTTGTAATTATCTGTTTGGCCGAATTCCCACATGGTACTAATAACAGTCAGTATAGGATAAACAGCATTATCAAAATTATTGACAGGAAGAAATAACTATTAACCGTTCACTAGTGGCATATCACTATTGTAAGTGGTGCATCACTGCACCAGCTCAATATTAATTGTCCCAACATTTACTAGCAAAAAGGTGTTCAACGTTCTCATATGTCGTGTCGAATTATATATGCTTCTAATCAGTGATCAGAGATGAAACTGCTTTATTGTTTTTGTTTTCTATTATCTATATGTTCTTTCTCTGCATAATACTTCACTTCTCAATCAGCTTTTTGTTTTTTATGCATACACTTATGCCTCAGGCATCATCATGTTGGCTTACATAGTTTATGCTTGCCCATTTCATTCACTCAATGTCTGATTATAGCTCTTGAAAAGTTTTGTAACTGGATTGATCAGGAAAATTTTTGCAAGCCAAGTGGAGTGCAGAGAACACAGCATACTGCAGATGTCGTCTCACTTTTATCTGAGATACGTATTTGTAGTGGAAAGAATGATTGGAATGGCATCAGGACAGCCAACGTTCCTGCAGTTATGGATTCTGCTGCAGCAGCATCAGGAGCCAAAAAAGAGGCAGCTGATTTCACTCTAGAAGTACTCTCTACTGCAGTAGTGAGTGCAACAGTTAAATGCAACCATGCGGGTGAGATCGCCGGAATGAGAAGGCTGTTCAGTACTATGGGAGGCCTAAATATGGGTATGTCTCCCCTTGGTACGCAGTCTGCGCAGCCCCACCAGTCATTTGACGAAGTATTTGTATCCAAATTTGTTAGCCTTCTTCAGAATTTTGTTGTTACGGCGGAGAAGCAACCAATTGATAATGCGCAATTTCGTGAAACTTGTTCTCAGGCCACAGCACTACTCCTTGATCACATGGTAAATTGCTTGTGTTTTATTGGCCAGTTGTTTTCTTAATTCTTGTCTTCGATTATATTTTTTATTTTGATGTCGTAATGTTCAGGTGACTGATTCTAGAGCAAATCTCGAAGGGTTTTCTCAGCTTGTACGGCTTCTATGCTGGTGTCCTGCTTATATTTCTACGCCTGAGGCAATGGAGACTGGAATATATATCTGGACATGGCTTGTATCGGCAGCACCTTCTTTAGGCCCACTTGTGCTTGCGGAACTTGTTGATGCATGGTTGTGGACGATAGATACAAAGCGTGGCTTGTTTGCATCAGATATGAATTACTGTGGTCCTGATGCGAAACTGAGGCCACATCTCATTGCTGGTGAGCCAGAGGCTCCTCCAGAAAAAGATCCAGTTGAAGCAATAATAGCCCATAGACTCTGGCTTGGCTTCTTTATTGATCGATTTGAGGTTATAATCACATTTTCTTTGTTTATGTTATGAATTATTACAGTTCCTTTCTCTTTACATAAGTTATCTGTGTGCATGCTATTTTCCTTTCTGAATCTCTCTTCGTTGTGTATGGTTGGATATAGCGGATTTTTTGTAAAAGAATATTATTTACTTTGTTAAATCTTTTTACGAGAACTGTTGTGATCGATATCCGATATCCCTGAGAATATATTTATAGGCTGGATAGCTGTTTCTTTCATCCTTCACGATTTTGAAATACCTTAAGATTAATTTGTGGCAACCCCTTTTAAGTCTTCTGCACCTGGAAATTGAAATAAACTTGTTTGCACTATTTCTTCAAAGAAAAGTCAACCTACAATGTTCCATGATATAATGGAGAAGCATTACTGTACTGTTTCCTGCCAGGACTGGTGTCTAGATTATGTTTGCTTGTTGCTGTTGTTTAATGATATTTCATCTATATTTTGCAAGCTGGCACTTAGCATACATGTATCATTCTGACAGGTGGTTCGGCATGATAGCATTGAGCAACTTCTACTTTTAGGTCGGATGTTACAAGGAACAATGAAGTCTCCAACTCATTTTTCTCGCCATCCTGCTGCTACAGGCACTTTCTTTACTGCAATGCTCCTTGGGCTAAAGTTTTGCTCGTGCCAATCTCAATCTAACCTGCAGAAATGTAACATGGGGCTTCAGTTGTTAGAGGACAGGGTATACCGGTAAGAGTTACTTCATGTTTCTGATTATATTCTCTCAGGGTGTTTTATGATATGCCTTCTACAGTATTGATTACATGGTAAACAAAATGTTGTATGCTAAGGATTAGATGTCACTAGATCCAAGTGAGCGCCAGCCACAACACAAGCGCATGTTAATATTTATTGCCTGATGATTAATTACAGCTTTACCGTACCGGATCTAATCTTGTCTCTAGCTGATTGCAACTCTAATTAACCCTCTTTGGTAACTATCGAATAGGTAAGACCGATAAGTTGTTAATAGGACACCCTAACTCCTGCACTTGACACAAAGCAAGTGCAAAGGTTGCTTGGTCAGATGCGTATATTAGAGTGTATATTTGATACACTTGCAAAAAACTTAGGCCCTGTTTATTTCAGCTTTTGGAGGCTCCGTTTCTGCAGAAGCCAGAAGCTGAAACAGTCTTCTTTGATTATGGCTTTTGAAATTTCAAAAGCTGTATTTGTATTAGAAGCCAGAAGCAGATCTGGATGAGCTTTTGCTGGCTTTTGTGAGATGCTATTGAGTGTAGTTATACGTAATATTCATTGAATTCATTCAAAAGCCAATTCACAATGACAGATTTTACAGTTTTTTAGAAAGCCACCTTATGCTCCAAAAGCAGCTTTTTTGAAAAGCTCCGGCCCAAATAAACAGGCCTTTAGTGCTTTCTTTGATTTGGTTTGTTCTATTTAATTTTAGACATTTAATCGACACATCTCTCACAATATCTTGCCGACACGAATTTCTTGCATCAGGTTCGGTTATGTGGCAACATAGAATCTTATATGCTTCAACTATCTGTAAACATTAAGAATGGTTTGTGATTCATGTTGTATTTTCTTACATTATTTCATATTTTGATGCTTCAAGCAGTTTTCAATTGCAAGTTTTCATCTTTGTTGTTTTATGCCAACCATCTTTGGTTGCTTGCTAATGCACTTTTTTCTGTCCCACCTTCTGTTTCAGTGCTGCTTTGGGATGGTTTGCTTATGCACCTGAGTGGTATGAATCTCCAAATAAAACTTACGCCCAACGAGAGGCTCAATCAGTATCAGTATTTGTCCATTTTCTGCAAAATGAGCGCACCAGTGGTTCTTCTGATTCTAGTTTGAAGTCACAGGGACGTGAAAGTGAACATAATACGGTACGCTTTGGCCAACAGTTTTGTCTCTGCTACCAACAACAACCAATTTAAAGTTTCCTCCCTCTCACCCGTATTGACTAAACGTTTTGAAAAACTTAATCTTTTCTCTTCGGTTCCAGGCCGATCAGATCCACCCTGTCTGGGGCTGTGTTGATAATTATGCAGCTGTACGAGACAAACGTAAGCAGTTACTGCTAATGCTTTCCCAGCATGAGGCAGATAGGCTTGAAGTCTGGGCACAACCAATAAACACAAAGTAATAATAATATTCCAAGTTTTCTTAAAATTTTATCAGTGCTATTGAATCAAAACTCACATGGATCCCATCTTATATATGGCAGAGATACGACAACGTTCCGTGGTAAAGTTAGCTCTGATAAATGGATTGATCATGCCAGAACTGCTTTTGCTGTTGATCCTCGAATTGCTCTGTCTATGACTTTGAGGTTCCCCACAAACGCGGCATTGCAATCAGAAATTACTCAGTTGGTACAAGTATGTTACTTCTTGCTTTAGCTATTTCTGCAAGTCCTATTTCTGTCTCTGCTTCACCTCTTGTTCTAGTAGCTTGTTATAGACATTATAATCTTATAGGAATAGTATGCTAGTGAACTTAGGCTCAATACCTATGGATTTCTGTTATTGGTTTGATTATTTGTCAACTTATTGGGCATATTAAAATCCTTCTGCTTGTTGCTTTCTTTTAGTGGCAAAGGTGACTGACAATGCTGTATCTTATCATGCTCTCCTTTGCAGACACGGTTATTGGAACTCCGTACAATCCCTGAAGCATTACCCTTTTTCATCACTCCGAAGGCAGTAGATGAAAATTCAACGTTATTACAGCAACTCCCACACTGGGCTCCATGTTCTGTTACACAAGCATTGGAGTTCCTTACTCCTCCTTATAAGGGGCATCCTCGTGTTATGGCATATGTTCTTCGTGTCTTGGAGACTTACCCGCCTGAGACTGTTACCTTTTTTATGCCCCAGTTGGTACAGTCTCTCAGATATGATGAAGGGGTATGTATTTCTTTCAGTGATATGTTTGTTTCTATCATCAATGCAAACCAAGCTGTTACTTTTTTTATGTTTGTGTCAATCTGCATCATTCCTTTTTCACATCACTCATATAATTGTATAATCTTCATAAAATCCTAATTTTCATTTCTTTTAACTCATTAGAAACTGGTCGAAGGATACTTGCTTGGAGCCGCTCGGAGAAGCAATATATTTGCTCATATATTGATTTGGCATCTTCAGGTGAAATTTCTATCTTGTACTCTTTTAAACATATATCGGGAAATACAAATCCTCTCTTCTATCAAATAAAAACTATTTCATGTTTTTGTTCAGTAAAACTATTCCTTATGTGAATCTATCACTGAATTGTTTCTTGGCATGGGAACTTGAATATAGGGAGAATGTGTTCCGGATGAATCTGGGAAGGACTCTGCTGCTCCAAAGGTATCTCTATGCCATTCTTTTAGTTTTTATTTAGTCTATCTGTAGTCTTCAGTAACCTTATCTCTTTGTTGTCAGAATAAGCATTAGCAAACAAATACCGTGTTTCTTCATTTTAGTTATTTTCCAAAACAATATTGATAACTTTTGATGCCCCACACAACTTAATAGTCGGATAGACAGCTAGGGCACCTGAAAGTATTTTGTTAATCTTATACTTTTGTGCCTTCTTAGTGGTGGTACCTGAATGCTTAATTAGATAGAAATTATATAATCCGTCAGAAGACTTAATCAGTTCCATCATTCTTGAAGTTACCTCTGCTGATAGTGGTCTATAAATGATAATCTTGTACAACTAAATAATGCAATGCTTTTCTGTATACATAGAAAAAGAAATTTAATCATCGGTTAAAAATTGTTTCCCTTGCACTGGCAAACATTATCTATAATTATCAGTTCTTTGTTCTGATCCATGTTATGTTCAGACTTATATTAGTCATGTTATGTGTAACGGGAAGGCATTGAATGCAATTACCCTTAAGCCATGCAGGTTCCCTTAACAATCTCACGCATTTTGGACTAAAAAAACCTGCATAATTCTAGTTGATTATATCTACGATACAAAGTTTTGTTTTAAAGCTTGATGGTCTCAATCATAACATTTATCTTCCTATTTCTTTCAGGCCACTGCATTCCACTCCTTGCTTCCGGCTGTCAGGCAGAAAATTATTGACAGCTTCACTCAAGATGCTCGTGATATGTTTGAAAGAGAGTTTGATTTCTTTGACAAGGTCACCTCAATTTCTGGTGTTCTTTTCCCTCTTCCGAAGGAAGAACGAAGAGCGGGTATTAGAAGGTAGTTCTAGAAGAGTTGTATTGTTTCATTGAAAGAATGAGAACTTACTACCATAAAACTTCCCAGTGTTCTATGCACTTTGAAGTGATCATTTGAACTCTTTTGTAGGGAGCTGGAAAAGATTACAGTGCCAGGTGATGACCTCTACCTACCTACTGCAACTAATAAGTTGGTACGGGGTATACAACTGGACAGTGGTATTCCTCTCCAGTCTGCTGCAAAAGTTCCTATAATGATTACTTTTAATGTGGTCGATCGTGACGGGAATCCAAATGACGTAAAACCACAAGCTTGCATTTTTAAGGTAAATAAATTTCGCTGCAGTACATTCTGCACAAAGTGTGTATTGTGGTCGGAAAAGTTTATTGTGTCATATATGAAGTTATAATTCTCAATGCATCTTTCTCTCACAAAATATTAGTAGTAAATCTTGAGCTTAATATGTTACTTTCTTTGTTCTTAACCAAAAAAGTTTAAGTTACATTACCTGTAAGAAAAACATAGCACCTGTAACAAAGTACCATCACATGCACTGTGGTTTTTATCCAAACTGTGTTCTGTCTGTTCCATGTCTTCATTTTGCTTAATTTCTAGTTCTCTCTTTTGTGCCCTGGTCCCTTTCATTCAACTATTTTGCTTGATGTAAGCTGTTTTTTATACTTTAACAGGTTGGTGATGATTGTAGACAAGATGTGCTGGCTCTCCAAGTTATTGCTCTGTTAAGGGATATATTTCAAGCTGTCGGATTAAACCTGTACCTATTTCCTTATGGTGTTTTGCCCACAGGACCTGAACGAGGCATAATTGAGGTGAACATGGATTTGCAATTGTTCTATTGCTTTTGCACCGTTGTGGACTATGAAATTCCTAATCATCAATCCAGAATCATGTGTTTAACTGATCTGTTTCTACTCAAACAATTTGTAAGGTCAACAGTTAGAACGTGGAGATCATTTGCAATCAGGTGAAAAATCCTAGCAACTTGTATAGGAGAAAAACTCGATGCAAGTGTGATCTTCACTAAATGGATGAGTAAATTAAACTTTTTTTTTATCGATGCATGATGTTTAGACTTTTCATCAATAATGCGTATGCGCTGTTCACAAGCATACAACCATGGTTGTCAATGATATCTAGCTATTTGCATTCTTGCTATAGCTTTAGCAGCGACATAATTCAATAGAGATTTTAGATTTATGATCACAATTAGTACTTCAGTATGCGCTTTTACGCACTCCTATGGTTTGGAGATATTAGAATATTCCTTGTTTCAGCTATGGTTTATCTTTTATCTCAATCCAAGCATGCTGCAGGTGGTCCCGAATACTCGAAGTAGAAATCAAATGGGTGAAACAACTGATGGTGGTTTATTAGAGATATTTCAGCAAGATTATGGCCCAGTAGGTTCGCCTTCCTTCGAGACTGCTCGAGAAATGTTTATGATCAGTAGTGCTGGATATGCGGTTGCTAGCTTACTTCTTCAACCTAAGGATCGGCATAATGGCAATCTTCTCTTTGATAGGTATGACTTGCTCTGAATTTTAAATGATGGGGTTAATCTACAGTTTGCCACTAAATCTTCATTTTCTTTGTGCAGCTATGGGAGACTAGTTCATATTGATTTTGGATTTATTTTGGAGATTTCACCTGGAGGAAACATGGGGTTTGAGAGTGCACATTTCAAACTAAGCCATGAGATGACTCAATTGCTCGATCCATCTGGTACTATGAAGAGTGACACGTGGAACCAGTTTCTTAGGTAAGCATATATTATACACGTTTTAGTGACTTGGTATTTTCGCTTACCATGGTATGTTCAGATATCTACAGTTGCACATGCGTTTGTCACTATTTAGTATTCTAGTAAACCCAGGAATAAGAGGGAGATAGAGAGATATAGGGGGGTTGCCACTAAATCTTCATTTTCTTTGTGCAGCTATGGGAGACTAGTTCATATTGATTTTGGATTTATTTTGGAGATTTCACCTGGAGGAAACATGGGGTTTGAGAGTGCACATTTCAAACTAAGCCATGAGATGACTCAATTGCTCGATCCATCTGGTACTATGAAGAGTGACACGTGGAACCAGTTTCTTAGGTAAGCATATATTATGCACGTTTTAGTGACTTGGTATTTTCGCTTTCCATGTTATGTTCAGTTATCTACAGTTGCATATGCGTTTGTCACTATTCAGTATTCTAGTAACCCATGAATAAGAGGGAAATAGAGAGAATGTAGGGGAGGAATGGTTGGCTGGTTGGGGAACTTTTATTAAGAATTAATTGCATCTTAGCCATCGTCATCTCATTCTATGATGGAAAAATGAGCATGGTCTTGTTATTCTTACAAGCTTGTTCTGAATGATGATTATTGAATGAGATGCACTTATTATGCGTGGAGCAAATATTGAAAGGGATCAATATGTAGTAGAGGTACCAACTTACATGGGTTTGAAAACTTGCCACTGTTGATTAGCTTTTCCTGGGCTGTATTCAGCTAAGCTAAGAAAAGCTGTTGTACCGAGCTCTGGAAAAGGTTAAGTTACCGTGTGACTTTCATGATAGGGACCCTTCTTTCCAAGATTAATACCGCCCATTGCGAAACTGTAGCTCATATGCCAAATTGCACTTTGTTACATTCCTTTATTGGGTAAAATTGTCCTCAAATTGAACGTGTGGAGCCTGTTGGTTATGCCGCTGTTTACGCCTCATATTCGAGGGTGTACTCTAGTAACTTGCTGTAGCTTGTAAGTAATTGAACATCAGTTTAAGGACAGTGAAGGGAACTTGCTATTCTGGAGGATGGAGCAATTCATAGTTATATTATATTGGTTTACATGATTTGATTTTCCTTAGGGTAATGAAAAACTGCTCTAACCTAGCAATCATTAGTCTGGAAATTGAAACTGATTCTCTACTATGAAGTTCTCTGGGAAGCAGTTTGTGTGGTATATATAAAATATTTTGTCCTGATTCAAACATTGCCCTCTCAGATTGTGCGTCAAAGGATACCTAGCAGCAAGGAGGCACATGAATGGCATATTGACTACAGTCAACCTGATGGTGGACAGTGGTCTTCCTTGCTTTAGCAGGGGGGATCCTATTACTAATCTGAAGAAGCGGTTTCATCCAGAGATGAACGAGCGTGAAGCCGCTAACTTCATGATAAGAACATGTGTTGATGCCTACAACAAATGGACGACAGCAGGGTACGACTTGATTCAGTACTTGCAGCAGGGTATTGAGAAATAGTTAATTTCTCGTTTTGTATATGTTACGCCCGTGTACATCAAATGTATGTAGCTGCTAATTGTCCAGGTAGGGTTAGATTCTGAGCTGTTTTATCGTATGATAAGGATGAGGTAATTCGATTGATTAACCGAGAATGTATGTTGCAGAGACATTTTTTTATTGAAAGTGTTGGTAGTAGCTAATATATCATTAAGTTATATTACGAAACAGAATCCATTTTTTTAGACACGTATGATGTATCAATGTATCATACTATCATATAATGTTAATTCCCTTTGTTTTTTACTGTTCAATGTTGCACAGTGTGATGTACGTTGTGTAAACTGTGAACATTTGTCACTTGATATCTATGGTACATTAGCTTTTCGACCCGGGGAGCCAAATTGGCATGCTCAAATGGCGAAATATTCCTAATAGGTTGCATACAAAAGAATAACCCGTTGACATTCAGATAAATTGCAGGTCTCAAAGCAATTTTTCTCGGAAAATGTGGGATGAGATTGATCAAACACCCACCTTTATGTTTTTAGAATAGGTTATGCCCATCGAAGCCACCCAAGATTGAAAAGTGAACCACATGCATTGAAATGCATAAAATCTAGGCGCCCTTCATCAATATGTACCTTCTATTTAGAACTTGACAACTATGAAGCCACTTCCAACGGAAATGAACCCAAATCCAAAGACATATAGTATACCATCACGTTGATCTTAAAACAGCTTTACTTATAGTTCCAGACCTTTTTACACATGTGCACTCCTATGTCCTGAGATCATCAAAGTTCTACACCTTATAATTAGTACATCGATCTTCATCTTCTTTTTTACAAATAAAAGAAAGCACCCAACCTAGCTACACACAAGCATTTAGGTATTTTAATTTCCACAAGAAATCCTGCACGAGTACAAATTTTCGTTTCAGGCGTAAGTGGTCTTGGGGAGCCCTAATTCACACTGATTCTGCTATGAACTAAAGCTATAGGTGCGTTCATCCCCAATTAAAAGTAGAGTAGAAAGAACAAGCTGCTACATGGTAGTGTCGACTGGTTGGTTGATCATGCTTCTGCCGCATGCAGATGCACCGATGCAGTCATGCATGCACTGATGCACGCACGTCTCAAAACCGGAAGCGCCCGTGCACTCCCATCTGCGGGGTGGCAAGCACCTCGCCGGCCGGCTGCAGCGCCCGCGGCGGCTTCTGCTGCTGCTGCTGAGTCTGCGGCGGCCGGGGCAGCGGCGGC
>LAPY01003989.1:16644-32599 GCA_000970635.1 Eragrostis tef
CGCGCCTGCCGGCCGCACCCTTCACGGCTACGCCTTCAAGCTGGCGCTCGCCGCCGACAGCTACGTCGCCACCGCGCTCCTCGGCATGTACGCGCGGGCGGGGGACGCCGCCGCCGCGCACGAGCTCTTCGACGAGATGCAGCCGGACCCGCACGTGGTCTCCGTCACGGCCATGCTCACCTGCTACGCGAAGATGGGCGCACTGGACGACGCGCGCAGGATGTTCGACGGGTTGCCCCGCAAGGACTTCATCTGCTGGAACGCCATGATCGACGGGTACACGCAGCACGGGAGGCCCAACGAGGCGCTCCGTTTGTTCCGGCGGATGCTGGGCTCAGGTGTTGAGCCCGACGAAGTGTCGGTGGTGCTGGCGCTCTCCGCCGTGGCACAGCTCGGAATGGCAGAGTCTGGGAAGTGGCTTCATTCTTATGTCAAGAACAGCGCCCGAGTTCGGCTCAATGCCAGAGTCGGCACTGCGCTCATTGACATGTACTACAAGTGTGGGAGCTTGGAGGATGCCGTTGCTGTGTTTGATGGACTCAGTGACAAAGATATTGTTGTGTGGAATTCCATGATTCATGGATATGCAATGCACGGGCATAGCAGAGAGGCACTGGAGATGTTCACACAGTTGAGGGCACAAGGCCTCTGGCCGACTGATATCACCTTCATCGGTTTGCTCAACGCGTGCAGTCACTCTGGGCTAGTTGCTAAAGGCCGTAAGTTCTTCCAGTCAATGGAGCAGGAGTATGGCATTGTGCCTAAGATTGAGCACTATGGTTGCATGGTTGACCTTCTCGGTCGAGCCGGGCTCATAGAAGAAGCATTCGATCTCGTCCAGAGCATGGAGATCAAGCCTGATGCTGTCATGTGGGTGTCACTGCTTGCTGCATGCAGGCTTCACAAGAACATGGCGTTAGGCCAACGGATTGCTGACTATCTGGTTGCCAATGGGCTTGCCAACTCTGGGATGTACATCCTCCTGTCGAACATCTATGCTGCTGTTGGTAATTGGCAAGAAGTGGGGAGGGTGCGGTCGATGATGAAGGCCAGTGGCATCCAGAAGGAGCCTGGGTGCAGTTCGATCGAGATCGGGCGCCAGGTGTTTGAGTTTGTTGCTGGGGATATGAGCCACCCCCGCACCGAAGAAATTTACGCCAAGCTAGAAGAGATCAATGACCTTGTGAAGGAGCATGGGCATGTCCCGCAGACTGAGCTGGTTCTGCACGATCTGGATGACGCGACGAAGGAGAAGGCCCTAGCAGTCCACAGCGAGAAGCTTGCCATTTCATTTGGGCTCATAAGCACACCTCCTGGAGCGACGATCAAGATTGTCAAGAACCTTCGTGCTTGTTCTGACTGCCACGCGGTGCTGAAGCTGATATCGAAGATCACTGGAAGGAAAATCGTGTTCAGGGACAGAAACAGGTTCCACCATTTCGTCGATGGGTCCTGCACCTGTGGGGATTACTGGTGACCCGTGATGGTAGCTGAAATGAAGCTTTAAGGATACAGGATACTGACATTCTGTTGTTACTGTCTATTGCAGTAATGTAATGTATGTAGTTAAGTTTACAATAGATAATAATAATAGTATAGTAGATTATGTTGTTAAGATTAATTGGGAGTAGAGGCCTGAGGGCGAAGTATCATATACTCTCAATAGTGATGCTTGTGCCGATACTTTATTATATAATGACATATTTGGAGGTTCATTTTTTTTTTAACCTCTGGCCGTCTGCTTGTCAACAACAGAATCAGAGTCCTCAAAGGAACTACCTGCTTATAGTTAAGCTTTGATGAGGACAAGAAGGCCGCATATGCATCTTAATAACGGTAATAAATCCTTAATGAATTCCTATGTCTTCCCTATATTAAAAGAATTACGAATACAGTAAGTTGTTAGCGAACATCTATACTTCTCCTGATCGGTTCTCCTCACGCGAATTCGACGTCGTTATGTACCCTTGCACTGAACACTGATCGAAATGTTTGTTAGATAGAAATCAGGAAAGATGGCAGGAGCTACCATTACTTGTCTCTGCGACCGCCCACTGTTCCATACTCTGCTATGCACGCCGGAGCGCCGCCGTGTCTCCACTGCCCCCGTTCCTGTTTCACCTCGAGCCGAGGCCACCTCTGCACCCAGTATGGGCTTCGATGTCACCTGCGCTAGGCAACTCGCAAACCGTGCTGATCCGGTCTATAGCCCGGGTTCGAGGCAGCCAGCACCAGGAAGCAGACCTTTTGACACCGTGGCAGCTCAGCTTCAGTTGGATTATGCAAAACAGTAATACAGTATCGTCATTTCAGGATTTCTACAAGGATCATCATAAAACCAAAGATTCCTGTTTCCAAGACTCAGTGCACTGTAATGTTGCAACATCATTTGCAGGGGGACTGGTTGCTTCAATTATTTCGCTACCTCCTAAATCTGAAGAATGGCCGCAACGATATCCCCATGTATGCCCATCGAATTTCCATTCATTCCCATGCAACATGCCACAAAATTATTGCCAAAACACTATCATCAGCAGCCAATGGCCACCAAATAACATGTTTATTTGAACAACCATTTCTTTTTTATTATTGGTGCTTATTACACAAACCTTTTGTTACAATGAAAATGAACAAATCTTATTTCCGAAGTTACAACACAGCACACTGTATACAACTCGGGGAAACAAACGGAAGCAAACTGCAAGAATTTCAACCCAGGCAAAGCTAGGGTATATTGAAAAAGGGAAACATAACTGAACTGACCTATAACTTTTGCTCAAATCATTCTCAACCTATGGATCAACAGAACCTATGGGTCAACAGTAGTTAGGGCCGCTACAACCGATCCTGTTGTACTGAATGCGCAGCTCACATCTGTGTAATCTTTCAAGCTCCTGCTTATTTTTATGGACGGGTACAGCCAGGGCTTGACCGCATTAACAAATGTGTCGGGGTCCGGAGACAGCATCGCCTCCCAATCAACTTGGACCCCTGCTGGAATGCTGGCAGTCACATCCATGTTTGCTGCCAGAAATAAACCGAGAAGAACCACATAACCAACAACAGCCGAGCCTCTAGAGAGAGGCATGAAGTTGTACCTGCAAGATGATCCAGATGGGTTAAAAAAAATTATTGGGAGGGACGGAAGGAGGGTAGAAGTTGCAATCATTACCAGTAATATGTCATACGCAAGATCGCGTCCTTCACAGCATCAAGCGTACCAGGGTCACGTGTGGGGTTTGTGTCACTACAAAATGCTTCGCAGATGGCCTGCAGATCACACATCTTAGTTTCAGCTCATGCAAAAGCGTTATTATCTTAGACATAAACACATGCGATCTGCTACAACTTCAACTCTTATCATAACTGTTTGATGTACTGAGCATCTTAGAAACTTGATTAACCAGGCTACTGCAACAGCAATCCGGTGTTGCACAACAGCACAATACTATAGTCTGTAAGCTCCACCCGTGACCTTCCCCGATTCTTGGTAAAACTCAGGAGGTCATAAGCAACAGTCTAAACGTACCTCCCAGGCTGCAGTCATTTCTTCATCATACTCCTCCCATCTAGATGGAGTACAAGGTGTTCGTATTGCAAAGTCGAATCCTGTTTTGCCCCTGCAAGACCCGAGACACAAGTAAGCAGGATAGCAACAGGTGAACAGAGTATAGCAAGCGAGCAAAGAGAAGTGTCCAGACATATTACATGTTTTGAGTGGTAATTCTTGTTCCTTCAAGACGTCTCCTAAAAAAAGAGCATTGTGTGTAAGATATAAGCAGAAGGACACTGCAATGCTGTTTCAAAGTGCTTTAGCTGCAGTTGCAGTTTATTGCAGGAAGATTGATAAAAAACTAATTACAGATGCAGTCGCAGACACCCAGCCAAGTTATAGAGTTATTTACCCCTGAAACGCCATACTGTCGCATCTTGTAGCGACCCAGTAGGTTTCGCCGACTATATTGAACAAATCGGAGCATGACGATGCAACTTCTATCTGCAAGTCTAATTCTCATAAGAATATTGATAGTATACAAAGCATAACAAGTTTCACAAGAAGCAGGCAAATGGTATGGAAAATTTTTTTGCAATGACAACAAACAACTGCTGGGCACCTTAACCAACACATTGAGAAGGCACTTAGCCCTTGAGATACAGTAAGAAATTCACCTAATTGAGCAATACACAGAACTACACCAGGTGATTCTTCAAGTCCAAACATGCTAGAAACAAAATGTAAATTGGTCCGCGCAAGTATTCACTAATCACTATTGGCAACATTACAAGCAAACAGAATGACAGAAGAAAAGAAGAACTATTTTCTCAACACAATCAGCTTGTACAGATAGTGTTTTTACATTTTCTTTGGGCCTCCTAAATGCCCTTGAGAGCTATGCTCTGTCTCTTGTACAGTTACTTTTTGTTTACTATATTAACACATTACAACCACACCAGGGGTTTCCCTTGCTGTATTCCCTTCAAAAAATATTAATGGCAACATCTAAAATCAGAACTAAATGAACTGAAGCGCTCTACATGAAAGAGACATTGATATGACCATAAATAAGCTCACAGCATTTAGTAGACAGCAGTTAGGTTACCTTTTTCAACTTTTCAATATCTGTAAGAAAAATCGCACGGTCTTCTACATTATTGGCATACTTCAAGTCAAGCATTATGGTCTTCGCAGTTTCTAAAACTCTACAAGAGAAATAATCTAGGATTGTTAGTGACTAAAAATAAACAAACAGAAATGTAAAAGATTACGAGCATCTTCCAACCTTTGGTAATATGGATAGTAGCGAACTACTTTTGCTTGACCAAGAAGCAACGGGGTATGAGACCCAAATCCAGAATTGAACTCCTCACTGGTATACCAGAAAAGAAGTTAAGCAAGTGGCTCTATAAGCAAGTAAAACAATTTCGTCCCTCTATAAGCATTTGGCTCACCTTAGCTTATTGACCCAAACAACTGGATCACAAGGCTCAGAAATTTGTCTCCACTTAACAGCAATGTTATAGACATCCTGCCAGGAGAGAGAGATCCCAGAGGAGATCCTGTCTTCGTTTGGACCGGACGTTGGGGATCCAGACAAAGTGCTGGTGCTACAATAACCTCCCCTGTTCTGGCTCATGTTGAGCTTATCCCTTCTCCTTACTAACTTTGCAATGTTCTTTGGATTCCTTAGGGCGCGCCAGGCCTTGGACACTTTCTGAGCAATCTCAATAGCAGCCAACCCGGCCATGCGGTACTATAAAGGAAAATAAACATTCATTAAAGCAGGAAATTGTTGACTAGAAGTCCAGAATGCTCTAGTAAAAGTTATCAGAACTAAGAATATGTCTAAATGCAGGAATGGCAACCGAGAACTGTAAGACCAGATAAAACAACCAAATAATCTGTGCAGGAATGTAGCCATCTGGCACAACCTCTTAAAGATATGTAGCACGATCAGAAAAACAGAAGGCACATATACAACTTGGTATTCGCAGTCGGGAGAAATTCCACATCAACTAACCAGCATAATTAAGCTCAGAACTTCCTCCTTGCTAAATTTCCACTAGTATGCGAGGCAGGCAGTAGCCATAATCTGAACGCCGTTCAACAAATGAACCACCACAATTATATCACGAACCTCATGATAGGTTACAAAGACTTACTAGGAATCCTGGTTTATTTAAAGTTTTTCCATATAGTCAGGACACAATGTATTTGAACCCTAATCCTCACGAAACATCTAGGTAAGAAATGAGGTGCAAAGGTATTTCATCAGCAAGCCATATTAATCCAGGTATTCTCAACAAGGGAACTCTGTATGCTAAGCCTGTCACCCACAACGCTGAAATAGAATACTTTAACAATCTTGTCTTTGTTTCGTATAATAAAGACAGACAAATATCACAATAGTTCCTCTTTTGCATCATTATCAGCTGGTGTCAACTCCTTCAATAATTTTGCATTAAATTTTCATAGACAATTTAGGTGCACGTTTATCCCACCGTTAATTGTAATCAATAAGTAGTTCTATGAAATACAGGATGGAACTGAAGTCGTGTAATACAGCACTCTTTCTATATACTACATAGAGTTCTTAAACATTTGAACAATTGTTAATTCAGATGAAGAGGCAACACAGAAATGTAAGCTTCAAAAGGAATACCTGACGTTGATTGGGTAAGAAGCCACGACAATTATATTGAATCTTCTTCCCAATTGAATCTGCAGCAAGAAGAAGAGTTGTTTGATGTTTCGTGAATTTGAAGTCTTGCTTGTTAAGGCGCCCGCTTCTCAATGAGACTCGCAATGGTGGCTGGCGATAAACTTTTTCAGCCACATTCTTGGGATGTAGTCGTTTGCACCAATATTCCTGTTGTTCATATAGAAGTTCTATTAAATTTTCAGGATTACAAAAGTAATGCAGCACATACACAAGATAGTTTTAACCTTAAATATTGGGTCAACATCATCATCAATATTAAACTGAGAGAACTCTAAATTGGCCTTCGAAGCAATATACAGAGCCATTTCCTTCTGCAAATATGAATCAAGATAAGAGAACCATCATTAGTAAGTAGCATTGGAAGGATAAGATGAACCCAGAAGAAAAAAGTGATTATATTTTACAAAAGCTTCTGGAGAAGAGACACATCCAGCAAATGTCAGTGGCGGATCATGCATGTGATTGCAAGAAAACAGCTTGCAACTATACCCGCAACACCATAAGAATATATAATTATCTACATCAAAAAAGGTTGGCACCATTTGTAGGAATACAAATCACACTGGCTACAGCAAGTATCTAATCCTGCAATTCTACAGGTTCACAAGTTCATGCAAGTTGTGGCTTTAGCACCTTCCCTAGTATTCAAGAATGGAAAAGAGGGTTTGATGCTTTCTTAGTAGTGGGATAGGATAGAAAGCATACATTCTTTTGCATTCTCTAGCATGGCTTTGATTTTTATTTTTTTGGAGGAAACATATGATTTTGACTCTGAAATAATGAACAAGGTCCATCAAAACGAATTGAAATGAGGGAAACTGCATACCTGGTAGAATGCCAAGCACTGCAACACGAATTTATCCATGGAATCAAGTTCCAAATCGAGCACACCATCATAATCCTTGATCTTCATGTGAAAAATAAATTTAAAACTATGAACATCATGATGAAACAAATTAAACGAAAACATTGACTTGACTAAATGCTGATGCTCAAACAGAATAGTACAGCGACCAATATAGATGTCGATGCAACCAATGATGAGAATGCATAGCTTAGCGAGATCATCATCATCGTATCTCGTGAATTATAAGCATATGCTGATTCACCAAATCAGATGGAAGCATACCGCAGATTTATAATCTCCAACTGCATGATGGCACGAGGCGCGCAAGTACAGGCACTCTATACTTGAACTCTCATATGTCAAAGCAACTGATAATTCTTTAATAGCACTCCTGCAAAATTTAGGTGAAGGAGGGTCATGGGAAGCTACCAGTTTGAGACAAGTAGGTTATCGAACAGTGAAACATGTAGATATTAGAACTATGCAGAAACAATCAAATCTGGGAGGAACAACTCAGACATGTACTATAAGTCATCTAAGAGATTTCAGGTTGGAATGAAAATGTCAAGACATGTATCATGAAATATGCAGAAATACAGAACCAGAAATGATGGTGTGATGTCTGTTACAAGATCCCACTTGTGCCCCAGGCACAGTGTTGCACCCCTTTAGCTTATGCATAAACACCAAACAGTATGGAAGGAAAACAGTATAGTGTTGCAATCGCATTCAAAACAATATTTATCATACAATCACCACTACAACATGGACAAGTACGTAAACAAAAAGGGAAGTGCTTATTTTGATACCAAACATTCCAGATGATGAAAAATAATGTCAATGCAATTATACCCAACTATGCAGAGATATGGCCTACGCATGTGGCAGAAGTGTTATGCACATTTTCATCATCGGACCATCTTACATTTTAAATTTGAAGTGAAAAAACTACATAGACTTCGACAGTGCCAGATATTAATGTCCACAGAAAACATCTCTATGAGATCAAAGATTGACAAACAAGGAAAATGAAACAGCAAAAATGGATACCTATGTCGACCCATTCCATGGTAGAGAATTCCACGTAAATGGTATGCTTTTGCGAACCTAGAAATAATCAAACCAATTGAACAATTCAACAAAGAATATTTTAAAGACCAAAATACAGTTAAGTAAAATGCTGACGACAAAACAATATTTTTACCTTGAATCAATTTGAATAACTTTCTCAAGGCAATTCAACAACTTTTCTGGATAAGCCAGGTCAAGATAAAGCTACAATACAAGAAACTAGCGTGTTAATAACTCAATTACTCTAAGAAAAACTTTACTTCTTGTGTAGTATTAAGAAAGTAAAAATAATATGCTTGTAAAGGTCTAATACAAGATTTAAACTTAGCTAAATGCCGATTAAGGTACTTGAAAATGTTACCCCAGTTCTAAAAACGAGAACTGGTTAGCTGCAAATTACTTCAGAGACTTGCTATACTCTTGAACAATACTATTTGTATACAGAGCATCTGTTATTTAACAAATCAAGAGATCAACAGTCCAAAGGACATTCAGTAGCTCGCAAACTTAATTAGAGTAATGCAAACCATAACCTTAATGAAAATAGAGTTAATATATGCAGATGACTTTCATATAGTACACCTCATGTATTCCTGTAAAATAAACTTGAACAGTACATCTCACATAGAAACAGAATTATGTATTTCTGTATTTTTTTTCCAGTAACTTCATTATGAGGAAAGAACGCACATAATACAGACATATAAGAAGAGAATACAGAAATGGACATAGAAATGCAACATACCTGAGCAAGGTGAGCCCAGCAGTCAAGGAAACTTTCGTCGTATTTTATACCAAGGAGATGCTCATCTTCAGCACGTTTGTACTCTCCAAGTGCTGAAAGAGCAAGACCCTATAATATAAGAAGGTATTATTTTACAAAATAGTAGCAGTGCAAATCTATGCAGCACGGATACGGATACGTGTATCAGTATCCGACGGATACGGATACGTCAATACGCCGTTTTCTCAAACAACCCGATACGTGGATACGTTTAATAAATTTATTTTTAAATATTTATATAGCAAATATGCAATATTTCCTAAAAGGTGGGGAAAGAAAAAGGAAAAAGAAAAGAGAGAAGAATGAGAAAGGCATGGAGAACGTGCGTGCTGGGCTGTCCAGCCCATCAGCAGGCCTACAGCCACCCTTTCCCTTATCTACGAGCAGATAAGCAGATAAGAACTGAAGTCAACGCCAGGCACCAGAAGACTCGCGTCCCCTCCTATGTTCCTTCACTCCCCTGCTCTGTCAGATCCACAGGAGCAGCCATGGACGGCGGGAGTTCCTCCTCTCCGGTCATCTGCTGCTGCTGCTGCTCCCCCTTCTTCCTCTCTCCGCTGCCATGTCAGATCTCTTCTCCTTCCTCTCTCAAATCAACTGGTGCTGCAACTCCCTTCCAGATCCAGGCCGCCATGGCGTCTCTCTGCCGGGCAAAACTGGGGTGCTGGTGGGCCGAGAAGTATCCGATATTGACCCAAATCCGGCCCAATACGTACTGAGCCAAGTATCCGATTTTTTCGTATTTATTTTTAATTGGATACTTCGTGGATACGTATCCAAGGCATATCCATGACGTATCCGTATCCGCGGCGTATCGGGTGCGTATCTGTGACTCAGCCGACGTATCGGTGTTTTGTAGGTGCAAATCATCAAAGGAGTCAAAAAATCGTGTCTTAAATCCCATTTATGACTTCAGAAGCAAACATGATTAGTTACCAGGTGAAAACTAAAAAACAAAAACAACAATTGATGTATTACTGAATTCTTATGCAAAAAACTTTTTTCCTTTGGTTTTGTATCATTTTGAGATTAATAGCACAAATTATAATGGAAATCATGACACTGAATCTGGCTTTCTTGAATTGCAAAATGTACACCCCCCCCCCCCCCCCCCCCCCCACCTGTGTCCTTGCATTAAGTAAAAAAACGGTCCGAGCACAAAATGGATATAATTGATACAGCAGCAGCAAAAGGACAATACAGGAGAACTGTGAGTCCTTGCTTTAATCCTTAAAATGAGCCAATTGACAAGGAAAACAGTTGTATTTGATACAGCTTTAGTGAAAGGACAATTGTGCACAAAGGAAGCACCGCTTGGTGCATAGTATTTCTATCTGCTCGAAGGTAGACAGTGGAGAACATGTTTCGAGTGCAGAGTTAAATATTCAACTGCTAAATAGTTACTTACTAAGTAAGTGTGTGCAGAGCTGTTTTTCTTGTCACGCTTAACACATGTTGAGAGATCTTCGAGAGCAGAGTTGTAGTCCTTGAATTTATAGTTCACAATTCCTATCAATATCAAGGATATATGCTATCAGAATAAGGAGTAGACAGCATGCTCTGGCAGCATAGCTGTACAGATTTATTAATAAAATTGCATGAATGGTGCATGAAAATTAGTTTTCTTTACATCAAAAGATAGTCTAACCTCTTTCATGCAAAATATCAGGTGAGTTTGGTTCAAATTCCAGTGCTTTAGTCAAGTCCTCAATGGCCTGCAAAGGAAATAATTAAAACACAATATTGTTTCTAGATGACTCATATTTGACACAACCAGCATCAGTAAGAAAAATATGGAGGTAGTATTTGACACTTGGTTGCTAGATGATCCATATTTCAACTTTTCTTCTCAATGCCTTAATGCAGAATGTAATTGGATCAGCTCAATAAGTATTAGTTTTGACATTTAGATGGAAAGAGAGAGAGAGAGCATGCCTCACTGAACTCTGCTAAAGCAGCACGGGCTTGTCCCCGCCGCTTCCATGCCTCCCCAGCTGAAGGGTTAGCTTGTATAGCCTGCAAACATAGTATCATTTCGCAGAACAGAAAAAGAACATGTGCCAATAGTGAAAATTTGGAATCACCCCCTATGTGACATCATGAATAACTTGAATCATCAATTTGATTTGCCATCATAAAATCTGATACCCACTAATGCCCCTCAGTATATTTTTCAATCCCCTCAATATTTATTCGCACTACCAAATGAGGGAATAATTTTGTGATTCTGAATCCCTTATATGCCACTGAAATGGCAGAGAAAATTAAAATTTCGATTGGTGGCATTGAAGGCATATGAAGTTTAACAATGGCAGATCCGGAATAAAAGTTTATCCCAGTAGCATATAAGGTAATATCCCTCAAAAGTTTACCTTGGTGAAGTCAGAAATAGCAGAATCCAGTTCTCTTTGAAATGCATAAGCTGTGCCCCTTCCAATCAGTGCCTCAGGATATGTTGGAGTTTCTCGCAATATCTAAAAGATCAATTGTGAATTGTCAGTCTTCTATCAATATATACATTAACAGACTAACAATCGTGGACAATCGATCATAACCTGATCAAAAATGGATATTGCCTGATCATACCTTCCTTCATTTACCTGAAAAAGCCATGATGGAAAAGACATATCAATATAGTATTTATTTGTATAGCAGCAACTAATTGGTTATTTCTGGTTTCTACAGTCGAAGCTAAAATTCAAGAGACATCCTTAGAAAGCTTTTACATGTTCAATGTTCAATCAGGATCTGACCTACATTAAACTCTGAAATGGTGCAAATTAAGAAACTATTAAACCACAACAGATGGAACAAACCTGCGCAATTCCTCTGGAAAGTCGGAAATCCAGGCACATGGATTTTGAAGACTTCGAGATTTTCGTAGCAAACAGTGTTTGATCTAGTGCTATTGTTTCACTTTCACAAGAACTTCTCTCTGTCCCAACTTCAGCTCGGCCATTTGTTTCTTTAGTAGCTTTTGCTTTGCTTCTCTTGTCTGGCTTTGGCCCTTTCTTGGGAGCTTGAGTCCCTGTGGTATCTTTGTCTTTGGCAGGACTGGTAGAACCTTTATTATTGTCCACTTTATCATTAGCACTTGCCAACTTTGTATCCCCATTTGCTGAGGCTTTGGAATTACCAATGCCCTCTTCACATACCACAGTTTTTGTATCAGCTGTTGTCGTTATAGTGGACACTGGGTCAACGATGCGATCTTCTGAGATAACAACTTTGGTATCACACGGCGATGCATCAGTTACATGGTCACCAGACTCGGCGGCCTCAGAAATTTTAACAGAAGAAATTAATTCTTCCAACTCAAGCAATTGCTTCAAGTCCATTGTGTCATGGACAGCAAATTCATAACCTTGCTTCCAAGCAACCAAAGCATCTTCTTTCTTCCCTAATGCAGACAACGCCTTGCCTGGTAACAAAACACACAGCAGTGTAAAACTTACAGATGACATAAGGTACACAACAATCTCAGCATTAAGGGATAAATCATAGATCTGTATCTAGGGATGCCTTGTTTCAAACAGGAGAACTTATTCATTAAATGGCATCATGGATCATTGGTGCATCTTGGAGGCTGATGATGTAACCGTGAGTACTCCCATTACTACCATTGTTATGATGATAAATCGATGTTTGATTGAACGACTGAGAGCTAATTTTCATTCTTTCTGACGTGGAAGTATTATTCGGTGTTTATATTACAAAGTAAAATAAGAACAGTGGACCTAACTGAGCAAGTTTTCCCAATGCACCCATCTCTTTTCCTTATATGAATGAGAAATTATCGCTAGCGACAACCAGGGTTTGTCGTTTCTAACTACTACCATGCACATTGCGAATCCTTGCTCAAAAAGAGAACTCACTTGAATCATAAGGCAAATATGCACTATTCCGGAACACAGCAATTCCTACGCATTAAAGCCGCACTCCTCAATATTTATGAGCCCGTACAGTACATCTAATAGACTAGTTCACACACAAACATAGGCTAGCGATGCTATAAGGAGTAGACAGCATGCTCTGGCAGCATAGCTGTACAGATTTATTAATAAAATTGCATGAATCGTGCAGGAAAACTAGTTTTCTTACATCAAAAGATTACAAGCGGTTTAAATTGAATCATGGTACAGTCTAACCTCTTTCATGCAAAATATCAGGAGAGTTTGGTTCAAATTCCAGTGCTTTAGTCAAGTCCTCAATGGCCTGCAAAGGAAATAATTAAAACACAATATTGTTTCTAGATGACTCATATTTGACACAACCAGCATCAGTAAGAAAAATATGGAGGTAGTATTTGACACTTGGTTGCTAGATGATCCATATATTAACTTTTCTTCTCAATGTCTAAATGCAGAACGTAAATTGATCAGCTCAATAAGTATTAGTTTTGACACTCAGATGGAAAGAGAGAGAGCATGCCTCACTGAACTCTGCTAAAGCAGCACGGGCTTGTCCCCGCCGCTTCCATGCCTCCCCAGCTGAAGGGTTAGCTTGTATAGCCTGCAAACATGGTATCATTTCGCAGAACAGAAAAAGAACATGTGCCAATAGTGAAAATTTGGAATCACCCCCTATGTGACATCATGAATAACTTGAATCATCAATTTGATTTGCCATCATAAAATCTGATACCCCTTAATGCCACTAAGTATATTTTTAATCCCCTCAAAATTTATTTTCACTAGCAAATGAGGGAATAATTTTGTGATTCTGAATCCCTTATATGCCACTGAAATGGCAGAGAAAATTAAAATTTCACTTGGTGGCACTGAAAGGATATCAAGTTTAACAATGGCAGATCCGAAATAAAAGTTTATCCGAGTAGCATATAATGTAATATCCCTCAAAAGTTTACCTTGGTGAAGTCAGAAATAGCAGAATCCAGTTCTCTTTGAAATGCATAAGCTGTGCCCCTTCCAATCAGTGCCTCAGGATATGTTGGAGTTTCTCGCAATATCTAAAAGGTCCATGGTGAATTGTCAGGCTCCTTCTATCATTATATACATTAACAGACTAACAATCGTGGACAATCGATCATAACCTGATCAAAAATGGATATTGCCTGGTCATACCTTCCTTCATTTACCTGACAAGATACCAATTAGTCGTGATGGAAAAGACATATCAATATAGTATTTATTTGTGTATACGTTCACCGCATAGAATATAGTCAGTAATATATATTGTTTTGGACACATAGCAGCAACTAATTGGTTATTTCTGGTTACTACAGTCGAAGCTAAAATTCAAGAGACATCCTTAGAAAGCTTTTACACGTTCAATGTTCAATTAGGATCTGACCTACATCAAACTTTGAAATGGTGCAACTTCAGAAACTATTAAACCATAACAGATGGAACAAACCTGTGCAATTCCTCTGGAAAGTCGGAAATCCAGGCACATGGATTTTGAAGACTTCGAGATTTTTGTAGCAAACAGTGTTTGATCTAGTGCTATTGTTTCACTTTCACAAGAACTTCTCTCTGTCCCAACTTCAGCTCGGCCATTTGTTTCTTTAGTAGCTTTTGCTTTGCTTCTCTTGTCTGGCTTTGGCCCTTTCTTGGGAGCTTGAGTCCCTGTGGTATCTTTGTCTTTGGCAGGACTGGTAGAACCTTTATTATTGTCCACTTTATCATTAGCACTTGCCAACTTTGTATCCCCATTTGCTGAGGCTTTGGAATTACCAATGCCCTCTTCACATACAACAGTTTTTGTATCAGCTGTTGTCGTTATAGTGGACACTGGGTCAACGATGCGATCTTCTGAGATAACAACTTTGGTATCACACGGTGATGCATCAGTTACATGGTCACCAGACTCGGCGGCCTCAGAAATTTTAACAGAAGAAATTAATTCTTCCAACTCAAGCAATTGCTTCAAGTCCATTGTGTCATGGACAGCAAATTCATAACCTTGCTTCCAAGCAACCAAAGCATCTTCTTTCTTCCCTAATGCAGACAACGCCTTGCCTGGTAACAAAACACACAGCAGTGTAAAACTTACAGATGACATAAGGTACACAACAATCTCAGCATTAAAGGGATAAATCATGGATCTGTATCTAGGGACGTCTTTTTTCAAACAGGAGAACTTATTCATTAAATGGCACCATGGATCATTGGTGCATCTTGGAGGCTGATGGTGTAACCGTGAGTACTCCCATTACTACCATTGTTATGATGATAAATCGATGTTTGATTGAACGACTGAGAGCTAATTTTCATTCTTTCTGACGTGGAAGTATTATTCGGTGTTTATATTACAAAGTAAAATAAGAACAGTGGACCTAACTGAGCAAGTTTTCCCAATGCACCCATCTCTTTTCCTTATATGAATGAGAAATTATCGCTAGCGACAACCAGGGTTTGTCGTTTCTAACTACTACCATGCACATTGCGAATCCTTGCTCAAAAAGAGAACTCACTTGAATCATAAGGCAAATATGCACTATTCCGGAACACAGCAATTCCTACGCATTAAAGCCGCACTCCTCAATATTTATGAGCCCGGACAGTACACAGCTACCGTACAGTACATCTAATAGACTAGTTCACACACAAACATAGGCTAGCGATGCTGACACAATTCCACACTCCGGACCAACTAAGACAAGTTGCAGGGGAATAAGCTGGATGAATAAGCAAAGAAACCGAGCCCCGAACACACGCACCTTTGAGGACGTAGGCCTGGAGCAGTGCCGGTTCGAGCTCCAGCGCGCGGTCACAGTCCTTGACGACGTGCTTGTGGAGCTCGAGCTGGGAGTAGCAGAAAGCCCGGTTGCTGCGAGAGAATTCGTGTGTAAACGTATCAGTAGCGGTGGACCAGATCAGAGATCCCGCGGAGCAGAAGAGAGCGGATCGGGAAGAGCGACGTTACCAGAGGTCGTGGATGGAGGACGGAGATCGCGCGAGGATGGAGTCGAGGAGGCGAATGGACTTGGACCAGTTACGTCCGCTGCAGAGTCGCGCGAGCTCCGCGCGGTCGGAGCCCATGGCGGCGGCGAGCGGTCGCCGGCGGCGG
>LAPY01003991.1:0-19716 GCA_000970635.1 Eragrostis tef
GGCTCAGGAGGACGCGGCGGCGCCCATGACGCGGTGGCCGCCGTCGAGAGGAAGAAGAGAAGGGGAGGGGCAGAACCGGCATATGAATCAGACAATTCTAAAGAGAGCAAATTTTAAAGACTATTAGAAAGGAAGATAATTGGCTATTGGGCATTGAGAAGAAAGGCAAATGCTGAATTAGGCCGGTTCAGGACAGTGGCCAGTACACATAATGGGTGCCGTATGCACGTACCAATGGATACGGCAGAAGATAGATAATATACCACGATTGGCAATAAGTATTGTCCCATCTGCAACTTCTATAAGAAAAAGTGGTGTGTGTGTGTGTGTGTGTGAAGTACTAGTTCTGTTTATGATGCTGGTACCATGATACGCTCGGATTTTCAAGTAGATGTCTGCCGTTGTCCCGTCTGATTGATTGTTTGACGTATACATGGAGTTCTAACTAACAAAATCAAACGAATAACCATAGTAGTTTTCTTTCAACTTGACGCTTTAGAACAATGATCAATTAAGCTTATAGAAAAAAAAGCTTATAGAAAAATATACTTATATATGTTAACAGTAATACAAGGATTCACACCTGTAAACGGTAAGAACATCTCTCAAAAACACAAAAAGGGCAAAAACATCAGATTCAAAAAGAAAGGGTGAGTAAAACATCAGACGCAGGCATTCCTCTTCCTCAAAAAAAAAATCAGACGCATGCATAGAATTCAAATCATTTGCCTAAATCACATAAGAGGAAACAATGTATTTTTTTATATAAAATAGACATTTTAGTAAAAGTTTATCATATATGGACCCTTGAAAAAAATATGTCCAAAAATAGACATTTTTCTGAGCGTCAAATGTTTTGGCGCTGAGGTTGAATATGTGAGCGTCGTATAAATTGTCATGAAGATTGGCGTGGACGGGGTGAGGGCCCACCCTTGAGCGTCAATTGAAGCGTCACCTACATATTCAACTTGCGCGCTAAAACATTTGGCGTCCAGAAAAAAGGTCTATTCCTAGACATGTTTTATGTTTTAAAAAGACATATGTGATAATTTTTTTAAAAAAGATTCATTTTCTAAAAATTACACTGAGCTACGGACCAGCCCAAATAGCTTCAGCTCCGTGCTATAGCTGTCCCTTTTTTTTTTTCTGAAACGGCTACAGCTGTCCCTATAGTATACCACTACAGTGACAATGTCAGAAAGAGCCGAGCCGACCCTGGCAAGAGCCCAGCCTAAAGTGCCCTAAATTCTTTCATTGGTTTTTCTCTTGTTTTTCGTAATGAAATAATTTCATCTATAAAAGAGGGCAGAGGGGAGTGACCTCCTGTCACACCGAGGAACTTGACATGGGAACAGGTTATATTCTCAGTAGTACAGGTATTACTAGTTATGGAATCCAATTGTGAGCTCTACGAGGACCTATTACTAGTTTGAAAAGAAGAGGGTTTTTCTTTGCTTGCAAGAGGAGTATGAGTTAGTTTGCTTCCGCGTGAAACAAAACGGTTATACCTGTATATCAAGGAAAAGCAGGAGAATCAAACAACGCAACGAGTAAGCGAGCAATCTACAAACTTCACCAGGCAATTTTTGAGCGTACAAAATTCACGAGTTCGAAAGAACAAGTTTTACATTTCACTTACCATCTCCGACATGATTCCAGGTTCGAGTGGTCATTAATTTCAATCTGGAGGCAGCAGGTCTCGACTTAGAGCAAGGCCAGTGCTAGACAAGCAAATACTCCTAGACAGACTTGCAACCAGCCGGTCTCATCATTCACTGCTGGGTCCCACCAATCCTCACACAGTTTCTCACGCGACGGTCGCCACCTGCAGCTACAACCTCCCCTCTCTCCCATGCCTTCTCTCCTCCCCATTGGCTAGACAGCCTGCTATGCCTGTCGATGAGACAAGCGTTGGGCTTGCTCTTAGAACGATACAGTTCGAAACGGGCAAGAAAACAAACATCAGATTTGCCGACAACTCGTGAACCGGACGAGCAAACTCTTTTGTCTCTGAAAAGAACGAGACAAATAGTGGCAGTGAAACCTTTGTGCTTACCAGTAAGCCCTCAATTTTAAGGTGCTTACCTTCCAAAATTAAAGTTACATGGATGTTGATAACCTTTGTCCATTCTTCAGAGGTCATACGTCCACATTCCATACACAGGGACGTGCAATCCTTTTGGTTGTGATTGAACGATAATGACACACCGGCACTGCATGGTGATGATAGTTGAGTGCATTATGAAACTCAAAGGGAGGTGAGGTGTCAAATTCTCATTTGAGAGCACGAGCAAGCAAGAAAGCGTCTGTGAGTAGCGAAGGGATATGGATGGAATCTCATGATCAGATTAAAAATCGTGTGCAACTGCTATGTGGTTCTATACGTAACTTGAAAGGCAGTTATCAGATTGTTCATTATTGTGATGATGCCATCATTTGCAACTTCCTAAAGCGTGGCTAGATATGATTTTGCTCATGATGCTATAGTGGAATAACTTTGTCTGATCGTCGGTCGCAAGCGTGCTGTTTGGTTCTTTGTTTTCTCACCTGTATCAGCCTGACTGAAGAACCGAGTATTTTATTAGAAAGAACAAAGCTAATACAACCATGTTGCAAACGGGCACTCCAATCTGTCAATAGCAGCATAACACATCCTTTTTACCGTAAGATGACAGTACCACCATTCACCAACTTCTTCTCACCAGGTTGGACAAAACCTTCATTTAGGTAAACAACCATCTGTCCAGTAAATCCCTTTTCAGAACACAAGGAATAACATGCTTTTAGGTGATGACCTGGTGTCAAGAATTCATGAGTGGCTTGATGTTTGGGAGCTTGGAAGAACTATTGGGACGAACTAGTGTAAAAAAATCTTGAGCTCCAAGTAACAACAGCGAAAAACAGCATTTTGGTCAAAAATTTCGCCCGGGCATTTTGCTAGCTGTGTGTTAATTGTGCGCCGTGCATCCAGGAAAAGGCCTGCTACATTTTGGTTTCCGAAGAAAAACAGGCCTGCTGCATTTGCTGGCGTTAGTGCAGCAGCACCCTGGTGTCATCTGAAAATTTGTTTTATGCATATGCTTATTGTCGATATCATATATTGGTATTCAGATATATACAACTACATATGTTAGACAAAAAAGCCACAATATTAGTCTTTTACAGTTTACAAATACATATATGTGCAATCATTATAGGCAACAAATTCATCAAAGAACCATCCCCGGCCTTTGGAAGGGAGATTTATACAGATAGGTAGTTGATTTTTTTTTATGGGATGCAACGTACAGTGAATTAATCCCCCCCCCAACAATCATCAGCCCATATATCCTTAGAAAGTTTGAGACGATATTGAAGAACACAAATAGACACAATGGGCATCACATTTATTTTTCTATATTTACATATCCAAAATATACATATTTTTTCAAAAACATATCACGTGTTCAAGAACATTAACTTTTCATATCTCCCACAAAAAAAAGTTGCTACTATAATTTCCCATTAGGCTTACACATTAGGCTCTTCATTAAAGTTATGCAATTCGTCCCATATTTATCGACTCTAAACATAACAAATTATTGTGCATTTAAGGCCATTGTAATATCATAACCTCCACATTATCAATTTAATGATGGTTTATTTTTAAAAAATTATGTGAAACTGGTACCAAAAAAATTGAAGAATCACAAGCAATCAAGTCAATTCAAAATGTATGATCCCATTGGCAGAACTCTAAATTAGGAAAAGAAACAGATTTTTGAAGTTGCTCATACCTAGCTCGAGAATCCATGGATTGAGAGCTACAAATGGATTAATGGTTTTGATGAGTTTACTCTTGTTTAAATATTTAGTTTAAACATACAAACTCTAAATTTAGCTTTGGCTACAGCACAATGTGTTCGATCTTGTTGCGAACTCTTGTCTAAGTACTTCATAAATCCAAACATGCCCCGGGCCAATGCTCGATCTAGCAAACGACTAATTTTCTGTGTACAATCTCGTCAGTACGTCTACAAATTTTCTGTGTACAACGAGAAACCTGCGCGGCGCATGGATGGAACCTCGGCCCCAATGCATGTGTGGTCCCCCACCGTATCGGAAGAAACAAAAGAAAGCAATAAATAAATCCGAACCGTCGCTGCTCACCAACAACCATCACCGAGCTTAACAAAAACAATGATAACCTTGCTTTGCTTGTCCGTTTGCTTCTACATACAGTATCTCTCCGAGTGAGAAAAACCGCATTATTCCGCCGTTATCAAGGTTCAAGCACTGTTTTACTGGATTGATCAAAGAGGAAATTTCCTGGATGGCCACCAAACCCTCCTAGGAAGTTCATTTCTAGGAGGGCCATAGAAGGCATGGCCATTTGTTTGGAGGCCATCCAGGGAATTTCCTCTTGATCAAATACAGCCACACCCACACTAGAATTAACTGGGCTCCCTCTGGTCAAAAGACAGGATGTGTATTCGTAAAAGCAGCATTGCTACACATAACACATTGACACAGTGAAGTGCAGAAACAGAAGGCTACTCCAGTGTTGTAGTGCAAGTGGGAGAGGAGGCAGAGGCAGGAAGAACCACTGCATAGACCCTCCCTGATTTGTTCGAGCTGCCTGGGCGGGAAAGAGAAAGGGCGAGCGGGGTGGTGGTGAGGGTTCTGAGGAAAAGGGAAAAAGAAAAGCGAAGGCTTTGGATTCTTGCGGGGACGAGTTCTGCGCTCTCGACAGCACGCACGCCGCTCGCGCCGGACGGAAGCAAAGCCGTCGCCGGACGAGTTCTGCGGTGGCGGTGCAAATCTGGTACGCGCTCTCTGTCTTTCGATCTGTGGCCGTGATTGCGTGCGCCCGGAGCGTGCAATGCCGGTGCTGTTCTTGCGTTGCTAGAGACGAAAGGGGAAAGGATTAGTGCTTGCGGAGATAAAAACCGAACCTTTCCGTTTAGGGGTTCACACGGTTCTTGTGATGGCTGTTGCCATTCGCCCATTGATTGATTGGTTGTAGTCGCAGGTATTAATGCTGCCCGTTTCGTCTTTCTTTGACCTCCTGTTGTTGAATCTTGATTTCATTTTCTGCGTGTTCGATTTTTGGTGGGGTTTAACTGATGTTCTCCTGTTCCTTCTTCCTGGTGATTTTTACTAGGGTTGTGGCATTTGTTTTGTCTCCGAGATGGGATTTTTAAGGAGATTTGGTAATTGGTGAATGCAAGGTTTCCGTCGATTCGTAACCGGGCTCTTCCTTGCGGATTTCTGTGCGTTTTGAACAAAAATGTTTTTGATTTCTTTGGTGGATTTGGAGCCTACGATTTTGGCTTAACTATCTTATACCTCTACTGCATTTTTATTTTTTTTTTCATTTTCGGCACTACAGGATTCAGGGGTTTAGGGTTGAGTCGTGGATATTTTTCAATTTTTCCTCTTGTTAGGGTTTAGGAAAGGCGGGATGGATTTCTATGTCTGATACATTTTGACATTACAGAGATTTTTGCAGCAAGAATGTTTGGTTATACGTACATTTTCTTGGTTCCTGCTACCCTACTCAGTTCCTTACTTCATTTTGTATCGATCTGTATAATTGTGTATTATTTGTTGGCGAGAACTCCTCTGCAGTGTTTGTAAAAGAATTGGTAATTGCACCCCTAAAATTGATGTCCTTGATTGATTATTTAACTGCATAGTGTTCTGCTTCCGGTTGTCCTCTGTAACATGGTGTGTATTGAGGAAAATTTCTCTTCATTTTCAGTGCCAAAGGAACCGAGAGAATCCCTGTTGCTCCTTTTAATGGTTTGGTGGTTGTGAGATGGAGAATCGCCGGAGTTGGCTCTGGAAGCGCAAGTCCTCAGATAAGAGCCCTGGGGAGAGTGATAGCTCTGGCTCTGTGGCGTCTCACTCCGAGTGTTGCTTTGATGATCAGGTTCAGCTCCATACACTGAAGGGAACTTGTTTTTTAGTCTCTGCATGTTCAATCATCACGCATTGGGGATTTTTTAGGTGTTCTTTTCATTTTTGTGACAGTAGATTTTCTTAGAGAGTGATATGAGACGTCTTAATGACAAATAACATGATAACTGATGTCAGCATTCTAGGCAAGATGTTATTTTCACTGCCTTGACAGATTTATGAAACATGCAGGGTTGTAGTTTGATTTCTTTGTGGCATAATAGATTCATAATTCTTGTGTCACAACTTATGAATACACCCTTAAAAATTGAACATTTATAAGAGTGCGTCAATGTTGTCACATAGCAAGCCAGAGTCATCGGTGGAGCTGCATTCGGTTTTTTTTCCCTATAGCTATTGGAGCAAATCTATTTCTTCCCAAGTATGGTCATATGGCACATGGAGGAAATAAGTAGAACTAAAACCTCATAAGATTTTCTTCTTAACCTCTTTATCAGGCCTTTTTCTCCTTCACTGGGGCAAAATAGGTAGTGGCTTGGTAGGTTGAACAAAGCTTGATGTTCTTAAGCAACATATTTGTGACACTTCAACAACAGGTTGATTGCTTTTTGGGCTTTTCCTAAGAATTGAGATGCTTTTGCAAGAGTTAGGTGTAGTTGATACACTAGCTTTTCGTCAGGCTTTTTAGATGATTGATCAAGTCCTGTTTGGGCAGTTCTGCCTTTGTTGTTACGCCTACAACAAAGAGGCTGAGAAACTAGCTTTACAGCTCTACCTCCATTTGAAAATTCGCATATTTTTAGGTGCCTGGGAGTGAAGTTCCTGTATTTTTTTTAATTCCTCTGAGTGGCACTTGGATTTTTTTTTTACTACACAAATGAGTGAAATAGTGACGCCAAGAATGATGGTATGATGCATTATTCTAACTAGTGAATGAATCATATTCAACTGTTATTCAGTCAGGCAATCTCATCTTGGTCGAGATCTGCCGACCGTTATTTCTACTGAATAACATCCTCAAATTAGTACAGCTATGTTGCAAATATTTACCTGGACTTGCAGTTTGGGGTTTTATGCTGCTTCAGTTTAGGTCTACAGTACATACCGAAAGAAAGGCCATCTTATTTTGCAGTTAGATTACCAATGTCCCTTAAGTTGTACACTGATGTATATTTTTAGCCAGTTTGGTTATCTTATGTTTGGATATACATATTCAGCCAAGTTCTACATTACTCCAGCCTAGACGTGTTGTGTATATCTTAAGTTGTACACTGATGACTTTGATTTTTCCTTATGATATATCTGAATATGTAAGAATTCCATAAAAGATCGAGATCATTTAGTGGCTATGATGATTTGGTCCAACGTGTCTTAACCTTGATTTTCCACTCGAATAGTTTGAGCTATGTATTTTCAGGACAGATCTGAGTATTGTTGTTGACCATCTCAAACTTTTTAAAAAAAAATGGAGAGTAGGGACTTGCCTGATTCATCCTGTGTACTCGTTATCTCTCTTGCTACCTCTGTGGACACTTCAGTAAATTTCAAATTCTTTGACAACTGCTTTGCTTGAAACATGCTCATTTAATTTTCTTTTTGAAAATCAGGACGACAAACCTATGTCCAGTAATTCTTCGCCTAGTCATTCACCTGAAGTCTCTTCAAGAATAATTGACGACGAGACTCAAGAAACTGAAACAGCAAAATCATTGAATGAGAAGCTAGTGTTGGTAACTGCCTCAAATGGTTCTTCTCCGCAACATGGCCAGTCACCACAACCAGAGGCATGCCAATCACCTCAGCCAGAGGCATGCCAATCACCGCAGCCAGAAGCGTGCCCATCACCGCAGCCAGAGGCATGCCTATCAGTCAAGCTAGAGGCAAGCCAATCACCAGAGACAGATGTGTCCCCAAATGTGGGGGTTGACAATGTACAGGATTCTGTGAAGATTTTGAATGAGAAGCTTTCTGATGCTCTTTTGACTATCAGTGCTAAAGAGGATTTGGTGAAGCAGCATACGAAAGTTGCAGAAGAGGCTGTTGCAGGTAAATTTTTCTTTCCTGTTGGACTTCATAAATGTTTCAGTTTAAGTTATTACATGTGATAAAATTGACGTAATTAAAAAAGTTGAAACTCATGTTCTGCAACGTCATCAGGTGAAATTTAAATGTGTACGACAAAGGTTATTTTCCTTGTTCTAATGTAGTGTTGGATTGGTATTGTACTCATTTCCTTTTATTTGTAGGATGGGAACAAGCTGAAGCTGAAGTTGCTTCCCTGAAGCGATTACTTGAAACAACATCTCAGAAAAATGCCTCTCTGGAGGATCAAGTCAGCCATCTAGATGATGCCCTTAAAGAATGTGTAAGGCAGCTCCGCCAGGCACGAGAAGAACAAGAGGAGAAAATTCGTGGTGTAGCTGCTAAGAAGTCCAAAGAATTAGAGTCTGAAAAGTCTGATCTCCAGAACCGTATTTCTGAGCTGAGTAAGCAGCTTGAAGATGTGAAACGAGAACTCGCTAGCATGCATGTTCAGCATGATCTTCAGGGAAAGATTCACATAGTGGAGAAAGAGAACAAAGACCTCAAGATTGAGCTTGTCACACTGTCGAAGGAGCTGAAGATACTTGCACGGGAAAGAGACCTCAGCAACCAAGCGGCAGAGACAGCAAGCAAACTTCACCTGGAAAGCGTGAAAAAGATTGCAAGAGTCGAGGCGGAGTGCCTTAAATTGCGTCATCTAACACGGAGAACTTCCTTGGCTAATGATTCTAAGCCTATAAACAACAATACTTGCACGGAATCTCTGACTGACAGCCAGTCTGACAGTGGGGAGCGTATGCTAGCTATTGATGATGAAATGAAAAATTCTGATTCATGGGCATCTGCTTTGATGGCTGAACTTGACCAGTTCAAGAATGGCAACTCTGGGACAAAAAATCTTGTGAATAATCCAATTGAGATCGACCTGATGGATGATTTCCTTGAGATGGAAAAGCTAGCTGCATTGCCCGAAGTAGACTGTGTGAGCTCTAGCTTTGGAGCTGAAACTGATTCTGACCAGGGTGTCACTAGAGATGAATCATCAAAAGTTGAAAACGAATCATTGCAACATCAGGTTGCAGATTTGCGTGCTAAGGTTGAGAAGATTGAAGGTGAGAAAAGAGAGCTTGAAATGGCCCTTGTAGAAGCCAGAGATCAGCTTGGTACATCATGTGATGCGTTGACGGTGGCCAACGGGAAGTTGGTCGATTTGCAGACGCAATTGGACTTGGCAAATGAGTCCAAACAAGATGCTTTGGGGCAAGCTGAACTACTGGATAGTGAGAGGAAAGATTTGACATCGCAATTGGAGCTGAAGCATGTACAAGTTGAGGAGCTTCAGGCAATGGTGGCTTCACTGGAAGGAGGTGTAAACAGGAAGGAGTTGGAGTTGCAATTAGAGTCGATTTCTGAGGAGGCTGCATATCTTCGCAAGACAGTGGCATCCTTGGAAGAGAAGATTGATGCAGAGAGATCTCTTTCTATGCAGCACAAAGTAAATGCAGACATGGCAGAGGCCGCTAAAGAATCATTAGATGCCCAGTTGCGGTCTGCAAACAAAGAAATAGGGAAGCTTAGAGGGATTATGGAAATTTTGGAGAGCGAGGTGCGGAAAGAGAAGGGGTCTCGTGAAAAACTTGCGAAACAAATAGAGGCCATGAAGACTGAGTCAGAGATAACACTTTCTGCGGCATCTGGCAAAGACTTATTAGAGGCGCAGCTCCAGGTAGTGAACTCTGAAGTGGCGAAGCTGCAAGGGACAGTGGATGCACTAGAGTGTGATGCTGCAAAAGAGAAGGCATATTCTTCCGACCTCCAGATGCAACTAGAAGCAGTGGAAGGCATCAGAAAGGTGTTGGAGTCTGAGCTTGAGTCTTCACACCAGGAGACCATGAAGCTCCGCGAGAAGGTTTTGTCATTAGAAACAAGGCTCAAGGACCAGACCTCATTGCTGGTAGAGTATACAGCCAAGTCAGAGGATGCAGTGTCCCGGAAAAAGGCAATGGAAGGACAGCTTGAAGCAGCAAATCTGGAACTCGCAAAACTGAGAAACAAGGTGAGCTTGCTACAAGGTCAAACGAGATGTTTTGGGGCAAGCTGAACGACTGGATAGTGAGAAGAAAGATTTGACATTGCAATTGGAGCTGAAGCATGTGCAAGTTGAGGAGCTTCAGGCAATGGTGGCTTCACTGGAAGGAGGCGTAAACAGGAAGGAGTTGGAGTTGCAGGTAGAGTCAACTTCTGCAGAGGCTGCATGTCTTCGTAAGACAGTGGCATCCTTGGAAGAGAAGATTGATGCAGAGAGATCTCTTTCTATGCAGCACAAAGTAAATGCAGACATGGCAGAGGCCGCTAAAGAATCATTAGATGCCCAGTTGCGGTCTGCAAACAAAGAAATAGGGAAGCTTAGAGGGATTATGGAAATTTTGGAGAGCGAGGTGCGGAAAGATAAGGGGTCTCGTCAAGAACTTGCGAAACAAATAGAGGCCATGAAGACTGAGTCAGAGATAACACTTTCTGCGGCATCTGGCAAAGAGTTATTAGAGGCGCAGCTCCAGGTAGTGAACTCTGAGGTGGCGAAGCTGCAAGGGACAGTGGATGCACTAGAGTGTGATGCAGCAAAAGAGAAGGCATATTCTTCGGACCTCCAGATGCAACTAGAGGCAGTGGAAGGCATCAGGAAGGTGTTGGAGTCTGAGCTCGAGTCTTCACACCAGGAGACCATGAAGCTCCGCGAGAAGGTTTTGTCATTAGAAACAAGGCTTAAGGACCAGACCTCGTTGCTGGTAGAATATACAGCCAAGTCAGAGGATGCAGTGTCCCGGAAAAAAGCAATGGAAGGCCAACTTGAAGCAGCAAATCTGGAACTTGCAAAACTGAGAAACAAGGTGAGCTTGCTACAAGGGAAGGTTGAGCTCGTATAACTTCGTATAATGTAGTGAACTCTGAGGTGGCGAAGCTGCAAGGGACAGTGGATGCACTAGAGTGTGATGCAGCAAAAGAGAAGGCATATTCTTCGGACCTCCAGATGCAACTAGAGGCAGTGGAAGGCATCAGGAAGGTGTTGGAGTCTGAGCTCGAGTCTTCACACCAGGAGACCATGAAGCTCCGCGAGAAGGTTTTGTCATTAGAAACAAGGCTTAAGGACCAGACCTCGTTGCTGGTAGAATATACAGCCAAGTCAGAGGATGCAGTGTCCCGGAAAAAAGCAATGGAAGGCCAACTTGAAGCAGCAAATCTGGAACTTGCAAAACTGAGAAACAAGGTGAGCTTGCTACAAGGGAAGGTTGAGCAGGAGAAGCTTCTGTCAGAAGAGTACGAAGCAAAATGCCGCAAGTTGGAGGCTCAGCTGTCGAGGGACAGTCGAGAGGCAAAGCTTTGGCGTCTGGCTAACTCAAACGGAGACCTGAAGGTCAAGCAGGTATCGCTCTGCCTTACTGCAATTAATCTGGACATATCGTCCTAAACCCGCAAGTGACTATAATTTGAATTCACTAGTCCAATTAATCTGGACAAATCGTCCCAAACCCTCTCAGATATCATAATACTTTAGGCTCATAATTTTATCCCAAAAATTACTGGTCTAACCACCTGTCACTTACTGGTCTAACCATTGTTACTTACTGGTCTAATAACCTGACACTTGAAAGCATCCTGATTGCATTTTTTTTGACTTAATCACAGGAGAAGGAGCTATCTAGCGCTGCTGGAAAGCTTGCGGAGTGCCAGAAGACCATCGCTAACCTCGGCCGCCAGCTGAAATCGCTAGCAGACATCGATGAAGTGGCATCCGAGCCTGAAAAGCTGGAATCAAAGAGAGATGGCGGTGATGGGCTGATCTCTGCGGACTTGGCTGACGGATTGTACGAGCTGGATCTTCCTAAGAGTAACGGGAGCTACATCTCACCGATGCCATTGAATGGGTCCTCATCACCGCGTGCGGAAATGTCAGTGTTTTCGGGTGGTTTGACGTCTCTTAGTAGCTACTTGAGCAAAACAAGAAAGTGAAATCTGATGAGACTGTTGTGCATAAATTATATGACGGTTCTTGGTTGTTTTCTGGTGGTAGAAAGACGTATACTTACAGAGACTAAGGATTTCTTACATTTTTCACCATCTATTTCACTTGTTTTGAAGTTCCTATGTTCGAACCATGTGGCTTGCATAATGCGAGTAAGTATCGTGTCCTTGCTGGGCCAAAAGAACATTTATCAGTACATAGCGTTGAAGTAAAACACTGTTGCCCACATGGTTAAAGGATCACCAACCCTTCTTGTGTGAACATCAACTACTTCACCCGTCACCTCACGCTGCCCCGCCAAAACTGTTCGTCAGTTATAAGCAGCAGCACAGCACAAACTCTTGGCAGACAGCCACAGAAGCCAAAACATCAGGCAACACGTTCTCCTCCTTCACAGCTTCTTCCATTCCATCCACCATGGGTATCTTTAGCTCCGCGCCGAAGGTCTACAAGCCAGCGGCAGAGGTCAACCTCGGCCCGGACAGCGACGAGCACTACATCAGCCCCAATGTCAAAGGTTGGAAAGTTTATTTCTTGGATGCGGTCTCTGTTTCTGCTTCAGCTGATGCGTTCTCTCTTGCAGCTCCTCGCGTTGCCGGGTTCCTGGTGAAGATCTTTGCTTGGGTTCTTGAGATGCCGCTCATTGGCTGGATGGTGCTCTCTTTCCTGAAAAGGGATAATCTCGTCAACAAGGTGATCAATCGAAAGCTCTGCTTAAGTTGAACTTAATTTTTTTCTGCTATTAAAGAGTAGGATGATTTGGTAGACTATTCACACTTGTTATGTGAGCCTCATTGTTAGAGTGTTGGTTCGCTGAAACTGTGCAAGACATTTCAGCGGCACATACACTGTACTCTTCTTGCTTGACCATTGTAGTCTTTCTTTGTTCTAACGAACTTTTAAACACACACTGCAGCTTGTCTCGGAAGCTGAGATCCCAGAACCACCGCTGTTCACTGCAACTCACAGCTGGCAAGGTCCTTTTTGTTCTTTTCTCACCTCTGATCATGCCCGACTACTAAATTTTAGCAAAAAGCTTCAAACTTGTAACTGAAACCGGCTGCATTGCTGGTGCAGACATCGCCGAGCAGAATGTCAACCTGACGAAGCCCGGCTTGTCGCCGGCGGAGCTTGTTCAGGAGGCTGTCAGCTGCCTTCCTGCTGACCTGGAATCGACACTCGTTGATACATCGTCGGGTTTCAGGCGTTGGACCATACGGGACTTCTTCAGAGCCTACAGTTCAGGACAAACCACCCCTGTCATGGTAAAGATTTTTTTTTGCTGAACTTTGTTGTAGAATATTACCGGTAACTGTATGGAATGAGTATATCATAAAGCATTACGATGTCCATCATCTCCTGTGTCAATTATTCACCAAATTATTGAGGCAATAAATTCTATTGGTTCCTGACAATCAGAATGTGCAAAAATACTTATTGCTCTCTTGAACCCTCAGAATCATTATTGGCTGATCTAGTTGATGAATCTGACTTTAAGACATGGAGCCCTCAAAAATATATTACTGCAAGACATGATCAGCCATAACGTGTCTTCTACCGCCGCAGGTGGCTAGGCGATTCCTTGCTGCAGTGAAGGAATGTTCAGGCCCTGACCTCAACATGGCCATGTTCATCAGCTGCGACCCTGAGGACATCATGAGGCAGGCAGAGGAGTCCACCCTCAGATACCAGCAAGGTACTCCAACAATTTAATTAGATTACTGCTCTCCGTTAACTGCATTTCGTTCGTGCGGTAACAACCACGAAAATCAACGAATCATCATGGCCATAATCAAAACTAATGGTAAGTAGCAATGACTACTCACCACTGCCTCACTGCTTGTCTTGCCGTCATTAACGCCATTGACGTTTAGGTCTGGGCTCAGCAGATTCTGCTAGTATGAACCTTCATGACCACCACCATTTTTTGCCTCATCAAGTCCAGCATGTACACACCTCGGCAGCCCATGACGCATCAACATGGTTAGTAGTATCCAGTGTGCAGTAGGCCAGTGATACGTGAGCCATATGGTCCTGCCTGCCATTTGCAGAGAAATGGACAAGTGATGAACTAGTAACAGCGAATAGTAGATGAACATTGGCATCAATTCCTTCACAGGAGGACATTTGCAGGGTCTGAACCGTCTATCGCTCGCGGTGCCTGAAAAATGCAGGCTACTGTAAGTACTCCTGACGAGAGAAGATAAGTTCAGAGTTTCAGACACTGCCGATCGAGTGACAGTCTCACACCCCGATCAAGGTTTCGCAGAAATGGCATGGATCCATCGATAGATTTGTGCACATTTGATCTGAATGTGTTCATGGTGTACATGGTCCTGGTTCCTGAAACGGGCATTCATTGCTCCTGCAGCATCTCTCTCAGCATGTGGTGATCGCATGCACGGTGAACTACCTTGCTTGCTTGCTGACCTGTAGAATTGAAGGCAGCGGAGAGATCGCATCTCTTCCTCTCGATGCACTGTTTCCATTACTGTTTTGTCCATGCAATGATGCAGATTTACTATTTGCCTTTTGTTGGATTAAGACTAGGTGCGTCGTGTTGGTTGCGACCAGCGTTTGATCGTTTCGTGTGTTTTTTGGCTGCAGGAGCGCCTCTGTCCGCCATGGATGGCGTGCTGGTGGCCGTGAAGGACGAGATCGATTGCCTCCCTTGTCCGACCACAGGTAACAACAACTGAAAACCAATGACATGACGAACCAAACGGTGCTGCATAAATCAACCAAACACGGCGTTGGCGAAGCAGAGACTTCAGACTTTGTGAAAAATGTAGATTAGCAGAGGAGTTAACCAGAGGCAACATGATTCGTGGGTATAGCGGAGCATGCAGCATAGTAACAGTACGAGCGGCTCACGTGAAAAAACATGTGCACGCAGGAGGGACGCGGTGGCTGGGCGAGGCGAGGCGGTGCGGCGCGGACGCGGCGTGCGTGGCGCCGCTGCGCGCGTGCGGCGCCGTCCTGGCGGGGAAGACGAACATGCACGAGCTGGGCGCCGGCACGAGCGGCATCAACCCGCACCACGGGTCCACCAGGAACCCCTACGACATCGCCAAGGTGTCCGGCGGCTCATCCGGCGGGTCCGCCGCCGCGGTCTGCGCCGGACTCTGCCCCGTCGCCCTCGGCGCCGACGGAGGCGGTCAGTAATACATATAGCGATCGTTTTTTTACCTTCACTCCTTACGTTTACCATGGAAACCGATCGCGATATATGATGATGAATCGCTGATCGATGCCATTGTTGTTGTCCTTGCAGGGTCCGTGCGCATGCCGGCGGCGCTCTGCGGCGTGGTCGGCTTCAAGCCGACGGCGGGACGGCTGTCCAAATCCGGGTGCGCTACCATACCTTTCTCTGAACACGATACTGAATTAATGATTCCAATTGGTAACGGTCATACAGTACACTACTGGTGACTGACACTGCTGTTCCAGACTTCTTCCTCTGAATTGGACGGTCGGAATGCCCGGGATTCTAGCCGCAACGGTCGAGGACACGCTCACCGCGTCAGTGTCATACTTCTTTTTTCAGACACAAAAGAAAATATCTTTTGCATTTGGCTATACATATAAACATATGCTGATTTATGTCTCTATTTTTTCAGTTATGCAGCCATAGCTGATCAGTCTACCAGACCAAGTCCCTTACTGGTAGTTGAAACTGTAAAAGCATGGCCCCTCTATTTTATTCCCTGTTCATGCATTTGAGTGAGGACTGACTGATCTGAATTTTCGACAACCTCCCCTGCAGCAGCCCGAACTGAACCTGCCATTGTTGACACTGACACGATCCATAGCTAACATCAAACTTGCCAAATATGCAAAGGTCAGTTCATCAAACGTTGTCATCGTGCATGAACGTTGTGCTCACATCTGCGAAAAACAAATGCTGCAGTGGTTCGACGACAGCGCAGAGGACATCAGGAGCTGCTGCGGCAAGGCTCTCCAGATGCTTCGCACGCAATACGGTTGGGAGGTAAGCCAAAATCCAGCATTTCACTTTGTCATGTAACGTGAAGAAACATATGTGTCGTTATTGTTTGCGACGAACATGACTGCAGTTCATCAATCTGAAAAATAACCCTTTTTACTGCATTTTTTCTTGTCACTGCAAAGACTATGGACGTGACCGTCCCTGAGATCGAAGAGATGCGGCTCGCACACTACGTGACGATGGGCTCCGAGTGCACGGCCTCCCTCGCCAAATACCTCGACGACATGTAAAAAAAAAACATAATTTTCACCATCAGTTCTGCGTTCATTGACACGCCATCGAATTGATGGAGCAAACATTTTGCGAATTGCGATGAATCGATTGAGCGAGCTGATCTTCATGTGTGTATGGCAGGGACAAGTCTGAGATCGGGTGGGACGTGAGGATCGCGCTGACGGCTTACAAGTCCTTCAGCAGCAGAGATTATCTGAACGCACAGCGGCTTCGGTAAGCCGAGCGAGATGATCCAGCAGATGAACACTACTACTGTTCTGTTCTCTTCAAACCTGCTCTGTTCTTTGCAGGTGCCGTCAGATGTACTTCCACGAGAAGATCTTCGAGACTGCCGACGCCATCGTCACGCCGATGACAGGGTACGTACGTATACATGTTCAAGTTCCAAACCGGTTGTGTCATTTCTCCCACTTGTGAAATTATTCATCCAAGGCGAAGAGCATTTCTGACATGGCTTCCGCTGGTTAACTTGATTACTTTGCGCGTGTAGCGTGACCGCGTACCCGCTGCAGGATGACGCGCTGAGCACCGGAGAGCTCGACTACATAAACGGAGGTACGTAGGAGTACTGAAGAAGGAAGTGCAGTTTAATTTACTACTGACATCCATCGATTAATAATCAGTACGAACCGGTTTTGCAGCTGCTCTGGTGCGGTACTCCATCGCCGGGAACTTCCTCGGCCTGCCGGCGATCACCGTGCCGGTACGTATGTTGTGTATATGCCGCTGCTCGACTTCCGAACATTGTGCAGTGTATGGAAGCCTGAATTATGCTGGTTCTTGCAGGTCGGGTACGACCGGGCCGGGCTCCCCGTGGGGCTGCAGTTCATTGGCCGGCCGTGGTCGGAAGCGACGCTGCTGCACCTCGCGTACGCCATGCAGGAGGCGTGCAGCAAGGACTGCAGGAAGCCCAAGGTGCACTTCGACCTCCTCAACAAAGAGTAGCTTGGAGGAGGAAGATTCAGTTACATTCATTAGCAAGATCGATCCATCGATTGAACGGATGAGGACTAGATCGCGGCGATTGTGAGGAAACATTTGTATGCATATTATTGTCCATGAAAAAGATTTGCTTTGAGGTGTTGTGCTCTTCCATTCCCTTTTTTTTTAAGGGAGTGCTCTTCCATTCCCGCGTTCGGTGTATTAGAGTTAAAATTTAGAAAGGTCTAAACAAAAAGAATTTTATATTAAATAAAGCTTAATTACAAAACAAACTGTAAAACCCCCGGTCTAAATCGCGAGACGAATTGAATGAGGGTAGTTAAGCCGTGATTAGACGATGGTTACTATAACATTACTGTAGCATCACTGTAACAAAATATAGATTAATTAGCCTCATTAGATTCGTCTCGCAAAGATTTATTTGTCTGTAAAAAATTTTTGTCATTAAACTTTATTTAATACTATTAAATAATAAAATTTTCTTTAGTGCTAAAATTTATACCCTCGAGGCACCGAACACGCCGCCCTATGATGAACACGGCGGGGGAGGCAGAAACCAAAATATAGCTTGGTGGACGCTGTGGCTGGGCCGCAGTGGGCCATTTTGAGGAAACGAAGAGGTCCCAGATTCCACCATGCCGTCAAGGCGCCAATGGCCCCACCTGTGGCTGGTGTGTCGGTGACTCGGTGGAATGACCCTGGCCCGGCCTGAGATGGACAGAGCATACGAATACCATGATTTTTTTTTCTCTCATTAATAATCCCATGCGGCCATGCCCCCGCTTTCATCCTTTTTTAAAATAAAACTCCCTGATGACAAGCCTCATAAAAACATTTCTTAAACAAACGAAGCCTCTTAGAAAATTTGAAGGCTCCTGATGTTTACATTTTTATATTGTTATTGTCTGATCATCTCTTTGATGCAAGAGATTTTTTTTGAAAAAAAAAACGCAACAGTCACACACACAGTAGAACTTATCTTTTTAACATACATATACAACTCCTACCTCTGTGAGTACTTTCGAAAAATTGACTGACTCATCTTTAGATTCACGAATTTATGGGAACATTGCCTCCAACAGAAAGAATAAAAGTAGTAAAAATGCAACACCAGTGCCAAGTATGAGACTTAAACTTTGTGATTTGGTTCTACCACAAAAAACTTAACCAACTGAGAGCTATGCTCGCTCTGAGAGAGATTGTTAGTTTATATGGAATCAATCTCGTGCAACAACATGGTCATTAGCATGGCCTTAAAGGTAAGTGAGTTAAGCTGTCGACGGTGTTTGGCTGCACAACTGGGTAGCCGGCTTCCGCAGGCGCTGTAGCGGCTCCTCCTCCCGTGGCTTCCAACTAATGTAGCGCCTGCTACAGATCAATCAGCTGAACACTCTTGTCATTCATAGCATGAAGCCTTGACGGTAAAAGAAGAAAGCAGATGAATGAACTCTATAATGCTATATATGTACATTTTTTTTGTCCAACAGTCAACTACTATTATTTTTGGACGAACCATGGATATGCCAAATGAGGCACATGTCCCCACCCCTTTGAAAAAAAACATCTCCAAAGGAAAAAAGAGTTTTTTTTTAAGTAAGTCATCGGTTTTTTTTTTTTACTGAACCTCCACCTATGACTTTAGTAGTTTGCAAGATTATGAAGTACCAGCTAGAAAAAAAAATCTTAGTTTTTGTATATATACCCAACGTGGATGGCTTTATGAGAACCAAGGGCTTAGGGTTGTATTTTTTGCAGACTGCTTGTTCATTTTCTCCTTGTGTTCTCCAATAATATTGTTCATTATCTAAGTTTCTTTTAATCTTTTGAGAGTAGAACTTGATTCTTTGGTCGTATAGTATCTTAGATGTACGTTCATATGTTTTTTTAATGTGTATTTACTAATTTAAAATAACTAATGCATCAAGCTAATTTACTTACTGGAGTATCAAAAAATAGCTATTACAACATTAGACTTGCAACATGGGTGCATAATGAAAAGGAAAAGGCGAAACCCATGCAATATGCACAAATACTTAGCCTATCAACGTAATAAAAAAGTCGACTGAAATTTAGTCTCTCCCTTTTCAATGCGTTTGGGTACTGGTTCCACCCTGCCCATCGTCATGAACATTTGAGATTCACATGCTCGGATCATATGATTTGATTCAAGATGAAGGATCAACGACACTTTCAGATCAATTAACAAGTCTCCGCAGCTGTACCCGGCTGGAACAGTCGCGTCCACGTATCCAACTCCCCGGGGGGCAAAACCGGAAAAGCGCACACGGCCTCGTCGCTCTCGCTTCTGGATTTTTGCAGATCAGATCGGGGACGGGACGGGCTGTCTCCAGTCGCAACAAAAAGGAACCAAGTCTCTGCTCGAGAGAGATCGCATCTAACCCACCTTCCCTTCCCCGGCGACGCGGCAACCCCGAGACCGAGCAAGCAGCGACGCCGAGCTCACAGGAAGAAGAAGAAGAAGATGTCGTCGGTGTTCAGCGGCGATGAGACCGCCCCCTTCTTCGGCTTCCTCGGCGCGGCCGCCGCGCCCGTGTTCTCCTGTAAG
>LAPY01003991.1:20209-33106 GCA_000970635.1 Eragrostis tef
GCCCCCTTCTGCGGCTTCCTCGGCGCGGCCGCCGCGCTCGTGTTCTCATGTAAGCTCCCTATCCCTTCCTCCTCTTCTATTCGCGCGATCCCGTGCTTAAAGCTCTAGTTTTCCCCCGAGAAAGCTCGGATTTTTCGCCTTCCATTGTCCGATCTGTCGTCGGCGCTTCGTGAATCGTGATTTGGCTCGATTTCGTCTAGTCCTAGCCTCCCATTAGCTCGATTCCGGCGATGCTGGTGCTGGATTCATTTGTCCCTCGGCTAGATTTGGTTCGATCGGAGACAGGATGCTAGTTATCGACTACCTTTCCCGATTGCGCTGTTGCTGACCCCTTGATCTGGTGCAGGCATGGGGGCCGCGTACGGGACGGCCAAGAGTGGCGTCGGTGTTGCGTCCATGGGTGTGATGCGGCCCGAGCTCGTCATGAAGTCCATCGTGCCCGTGGTCATGGCTGGGGTGCTCGGTATCTACGGGCTCATCATCGCCGTCATCATCAGTACCGGGATTAACCCCAAGGCCAAGCCGTACTACCTCTTCGATGGGTACGCCCACCTCTCGTCCGGGCTTGCTTGTGGTCTTGCTGGTCTCGCTGCCGGCATGGCCATTGGCATCGTCGGTGATGCTGGAGTCAGGTAATAATGACACTGCTTTCTTCTCTTTGTAGGTTGTTTTGTCCTACTGTGATGTGATTGATGCCACTGTAGTTGTTTTGCATTTGCATCTAATAACATACTTACATATACCCATGTAATTAGCATCATGATCGTAGATCATTCTGTCTTAAAGCTGCTTTTGCTGGAGCACCTTATCGCTCCTGTCAGATGTCATTATTGTACCTGTGATTTCATTAAGGTTTGGTTTCATTAAAAATGTGTGCAGAGCATTATGGTTTTGCTCACTTATCCTCGTATTTTTGACCTTGATCCATAAAACTTAATAGCATTCAAAGTTCTTTTGTAGATCTGATGTTCTTTTTTCTGTCTTATTATGATGGTCCTGCGGATAAATTATCTTTTTGGGTCATTATACTTTTGAAAGATTGGTATCTAACCGTACCTTTGCAGTTAAAGAAGTTTCTTCCTATTTTCATTTTGTCCTGTTATTTTAATAACAAAACATCAGCTTTGTTGTTCTGTTGTGATACTGTTAATTGCAAACATTCTATGTTATCCAGCCAAATATTCTTCTGCAAAATTAGATAAGAACCTACGGTTCATGTTCTTCTCTGTGTTATGTGTAAATAATAATATGTGCAGTTGTATCTAGGGTACATGTGGAGCACTCCCTGCTTTTATTTATAATTCACAAGTACTTCTCTGTTCGAAGTTCCTGACAGCTATTCTGTATTGGGCGCAACTCAAAAATTCTTGTCCGAACATCATGAATTTGAGAATGGAGGGAATAGTTTACTTTGTCAAGATTGGTCGATGTCACATGCTTTCACAAAAAGTAAACATACACTTGGATAAGCATACTAATAGATTTTTCTGCATAATGGATCACTAAAATGCTAGTATGTCTGATGTCTCCTGGGTACATGTATGATAGCTAATGTGTACTATGTTTTTGTTATTAGATTCGGATGTGATTGATATGGTTCATTTTATGACAACACTATAGGAAAGTAAAAGAGAGAGAGGGCGATTATGCCACATTTAAAACTCTGGATAGATTGGTCCAACTAGAGTGAGAACCATATATAGTTCATGAACTATTTGTTTGATATTTTCATTACCGAAGGTCTTTTCTTTTGCTTTGGTATTATCTGATGTTACCTTGCTCCATGTAGACTCCTATTAGCTGCGAATGTTTTTTTTTTTTTGACTTTCTTTTGTGGTCACTGATTTCAGGGCAAATGCACAACAGCCAAAGCTGTTCGTGGGCATGATCCTCATCCTCATTTTCGCGGAAGCGCTGGCTCTGTACGGTCTCATTGTGGGCATTATCCTCTCATCCCGTGCTGGCCAATCCCGTGCAGATTAGAGGCTCTCCCCTTCTACAGTTACTGCACTGTTTATTATGATGTTTTGAGAAGCTGAAACTCTGGGTTCTTGTCTAGTTTATTCTTGTTACCATGTATTAAGGAAACATTTGTAGCTGAAGGAAGGCGGCACTTGCAGTCATGTTCTTGGTGATTGCCAATTACTGTCATGCAGAGGATATTTTTTTGGGGTTATAAGGCTGGGTGGACGCTCCTGGGCAATGTGAATTTAATATTGTTCTTGGTGAATAAAAACACGCAATTGTAGCCAAATAATAACGTGATTATATTATCTTCATCACTTTGCTCCATGCCTGTATTTGCAATGTCAAGTGTGCTTGTATATGAATTTTGTTCCTAATTGATCATTTTGAGTCTGCTGTGACGTTTTATGTTTGACGTTTGTAATAATTTCTTCAAAGTATAATCATTTCTTTTAATGAGGTATTGTTCCTCCTGCTGCTAAATGTTAAGGAGCACACGTGGTAAGCCACTGATTTACAATCGTGTATCCTTAGAAAGCTTGAAGCCCCACAGTTTCAGGAATTATGTAAAGTTTCATTATTCCATTGTAGAAGGTATCGGGATAATGGCTACAAAATTCAGCAAGATTGAATCATGGCAATTATGAAAATACACAATTACAGTTAGATATGGACCGAAGCATCGGTTCCGCAGTACACAGTACAGCTCCCCGCAGGCATGCAGGGAATTAAACTTGGGTCGTTGTAGTCTTCACAAAAACTTACCCAAGTGTACAACTTTATTGCTTCTCGATCCAGGGAGTCCCTGCAGCAACACTAGCTGTACAACTGGGCAAGGTCCTTCTCGTATTCCTTCTTGATGACCTCCCTCTTGAGCTTGAGGGCTGCCGTGACGAGGCCTGACTCTGGTGTCCATGGCTGTGGTATCAGCTTGATTTTGGCTGGGATCTCAAACTTCTCCAGCGGTATCTGCTTAGCAGCCTGAAGAACAATTACATACTTTAGTACAATCAAAGTATCATCATAGCAGCATATCGTGCAGCACCTAAGATACCAACAATATTCAATTTATCCTACAACTAGTTTCCACTCCTTTTTTTCATGGCACATTAAATCAAACATATTCGCTTTTTTTTTTTTCTCATAACAGCACTAGAGTGAGAACCATATATAGTTCATGAACTATTTGTTTGATATTTTCATTACCGAAGGTCTTTTCTTTTGCTTTGGTATTATCTGATGTTACCTTGCTCCATGTAGACTCCTATTAGCTGCGAATGTTTTTTTTTTTTTGACTTTCTTTTGTGGTCACTGATTTCAGGGCAAATGCACAACAGCCAAAGCTGTTCGTGGGCATGATCCTCATCCTCATTTTCGCGGAAGCGCTTGCTCTGTATGGTCTCATTGTTGGCATTATCCTGTCATCCCGTGCTGGCCAATCCCGTGCAGATTAGAGGCTCTCCCCTTCTACAGTTACTGCACTGTTTATTATGATGTTTTGAGAAGCTGAAACTCTGGGTTCTTGTCTAGTTTATTCTTGTTACCATGTATTAAGGAAACATTTGTAGCTGAAGGAAGGCGGCACTTGCAGTCATGTTCTTGGTGGTTGCCAATTACTGTTATGCAGAGGTTATTTTTTTGGGGTTATAAGGCTGGGTGGACGCTCCTGGGCAATGTGAATTTAATATTGTTCTTGGTGAATAAAAACACGCAATTGTAGCCAAATAATAACGTGATTATATTATCTTCATCACTTTGCTCCATGCCTGTATTTGCAATGTCAAGTGTGCTTGTATATGAATTTTGTTCCTAATTGATCATTTTGAGTCTGCTGTGACGTTTTATGTTTGACGTTTGTAATAATTTCTTCAAAGTATAATCATTTCTTTTAATGAGGTATTGTTCCTCCTGCTGCTAAATGTTAAGGAGCACACGTGGTAAGCCACTGATTTACAATCGTGTATCCTTAGAAAGCTTGAAGCCCCACAGTTTCAGGAATTATGTAAAGTTTCATTATTCCATTGTAGAAGGTATCGGGATAATGGCTACAAAATTCAGCAAGATTGAATCATGGCAATTATGAAAATACACAATTACAGTTAGATATGGACCGAAGCATCGGTTCCGCAGTACACAGTACAGCTCCCCGCAGGCATGCAGGGAATTAAACTTGGGTCGTTGTAGTCTTCACAAAAACTTACCCAAGTGTACAACTTTATTGCTTCTCGATCCAGGGAGTCCCTGCAGCAACACTAGCTGTACAACTGGGCAAGGTCCTTCTCGTATTCCTTCTTGATGACCTCCCTCTTGAGCTTGAGGGCTGCCGTGACGAGGCCTGACTCTGGTGTCCATGGCTGTGGTATCAGCTTGATTTTGGCTGGGATCTCAAACTTCTCCAGCGGTATCTGCTTAGCAGCCTGAAGAACAATTACATACTTTAGTACAATCAAAGTATCATCATAGCAGCATATCGTGCAGCACCTAAGATACCAACAATATTCAATTTATCCTACAACTAGTTTCCACTCCTTTTTTTCATGGCACATTAAATCAAACATATTCGCTTTTTTTTTTTTCTCATAACAGCACATCTACAGCACATTGCAATCGTTTTCATCAAAGAAAAACAGGAATAGTGAAGAGATGATGTCTTGTTAAATCATCCAGCAAATGCAATCATTAATAAGCATTAAATTAAAGGGGAAACGAGTTAGACCATGAATGAATTGTTATTTATCATATTCAACCAGACGTGCAACGTCGCAAAGTCAAACGACCACAAACCTTTGCCAAGGATTGAAGGACTTCTTTGACCGTCTCTTTCTTCTGGCACAAATCTGAAAAACCAGCATATGTGATTCCTTGTTTTGAGGCCCAGTCTTTCAGCTCACCGTGTGCAGCTACAACAAGCGCAACACAATAGCTGTGGAAGGGGTCGGCATGGATCATGACGTTGTCAACATATGGGCTTGAACTCAAAGCAGCTTCCACCTGAATTGTATTAGTTAGAAAAGAGGTAAACCTGATCGTTTTTTCCCAGTAAAATGGGAAGCCTGCTTACCTTTCCTAGTGATACGTATTCACCATGTTGAAGCTTGACTATGTCCTTCTTACGGTCAATGATTTCAAGACAGCCATCTGGGTGTAGACGCCCAATGTCACCTGAATAGAACCACCGCATGCCTTTTTCATCATCCTATACAAGAGGCACATGTTAAAGAAAAGGTGTTGCGGTAGTAAGATAGACTATATTCAGGGGACTGGATACTATTGGAGACATACCTTGTAGACCTCATTTGTTTTTGCCTCATTTTTGAAGTAGCCTTTAGTTACATTGGGACCACCGATAACTATTTCACCCCGAGGCATCGGTGAATCAGACGTTAAGTATCCCCCTTCAGCCCAGTCTATCAACTATCATGTGCGAACAAAATTGCCACTATGTTAGGAAAAAAATTAATCTGAAAACAGGGGTTAATGAGTAAAAGAAAACAACTCATATGGTGATATGGATCACAAAAAGAAAGGAAAAGAACAATAAAATAAAAGTGGGACTCCAAAAACAAAAAACTTTCAGCAGAGGCTATATTCATCCAATAGCTGTTGTTTATAGATTTGCAGTCGATCATAAAAAAAACATGATCATATGAGTGGCTTTCAATATGACTGCTAAAATATATCATTTCCAATTAGAGATAATATTCCAGGTATACTTTCTCAGATAACTAGATGACGATCTGCCATCTATTGTACCAGCATACATGAAGATAACAGTTGTTATGGTGGGAAAAATTTGAGCTAAATTAACATATGGCCAGGAACAAGCAATGATTTTTCTATACCTTAATGTATGAACAAGGCAGAGGAGCACCAACACGACCTACAGATGTATCATCATACTCTGAAAATGTCCCACCGGCACAGGTTTCAGTCAGGCCATACCCTTGAGATATTGGAGCCCTGTAACAGCATAAGTCACCCTATCACTGTGAATACAGTAAAGTGATTGTACGTTCATATGCAAGCTATGGACTTGAAATGTTTGGATTCAAGTGTGAAAGCCAAAGGTTGACTGTGGAATATGATGCAATTTCCATTAAGATCACAAGTTGAGAATCACTTATTTATAAATAAGAAAGGGAAAGGGGACATAAATCTCACCCAAGGCATATGTTGATAAATCTCTGAGTGTCCCCTGACAGGGGTGCTCCACCTGAAAGAATAAAGCGAATCCGTCCTCCCAAGATTGCACGCACCTTCTGGAACACAAGCATATCCCACAACAGCTTCTCTAATCCCCACGCACCAAGCCAGCTCCCATTAACAGCAGCTAGACGACGGCTATAGGCAATATCAAACAATTTCTTCGCTACACCACCCTTTGCATCTACCTGAATTCAAATTGGCATGAAAAGCATAACAGATAAGATAGTAGAAAAGAGAATGAAAAGTAACAAATGAAGGTGTCATAAAATATATTACATTTTTCCTTACGCCATCACGAACACGGTCAAGTATAGCAGGTACAGCAGTCATAAGTGTTGGCTTCAGTGCAGAAGCATCACCTTGTGTCCCTTTCTTTATTTTATTTGATGTATCAGTCAGTGTCAAAGGTGTTCCGTATCCTATCGAAGCCCCAACAGCAGTTATGATTGCCTGAACATCCCATTTGAGAGCGTGGATCAGCAAAATAAAATGGGATAATGTGTTCCAGTTCAAGGAGATGCGCGATCTCAGCAGTTGATCTCATAATACGCTTACCTCAGCAGCCAATTCAAGGATATGTGCTAGTGGGAGGTATGCCAAGTAAACATCCTTCCTGCCAAGTGCAGGCACAATGGTCATCACAGCTGAAACTGTGGCCAGGACATTGCGGTGGCTCATCATAACCCCCTGTGTTGAAATTGTACAGATGGAAATGTTGTCTAATCAGAAAAGGCTGCAAGGCTGACAATATCATGAAGAAATGCTTAAATGTCTACATAACTGAAATGATCCAACATGAGCACTAGCAAGAGAGACAATCTCGGACCAGCAAGCAAAATCAGAATAAAGCTGTGAAATACTAGGATTAGAACAAACCTTGGGCATTCCAGTGCTGCCACTCGTATACATTATCACTGCAGTATCAGATGGGAGAGGCAAGTTGGCGTCCACAGGTCTTTCCAATCCTATTTTCTCTACCTCCTCAAATGATTTCACAGTCCAGCTAGTGCATTTTGCCGCCAAGGATACTTCAGTTGAGACACCTTCCTCGTTTATGTAGATGACATGTTTCACTGTATCAAGTTGCCCACTTATGTCGATAAGTTTTTTCAGTTCTTTGCGTCCACAGACCACAGTTGTTACCTCAGTCTAATGAGTCAATGCAGGAAAAAATATTAGCAGAAATAGCAATTACTCAGATAATAGACATATGGTGTGCTAAATACTTGAGCAGTAAAATCATATGCCACTATTTGCTGACTATCATCAAAAGAGCGTTGTTACCACTGAATGTTACTCGTGTTGAGCACTTGAGATGTGCAACTTTGAATATATGGATCGAATTCATGTTAAAAACATCAACAATAATTTTGAATACATGGACAAACAAAGTCAGCTAACCTCATTCAGTGAGTGACATAGTGCCCCCTCCCCCAAGGAGGCATATATGGTGACAACTGTGATGTTTTGTCTGAAGCATGCCTTGCAAGGAGAGATAAAGAAAAAATAATTAAAAATTGACAGAGCTAAATTTTAACCTAGTGTAAAAAACATGAGGAAAACACAATAGCAAATTGATTTCTCTATCAATATAGCTATATAAAAGCAGCTTTACAGGTGTGAAAATAGAAAAATTCTTACATTATCAATGTGCACTAATTTAGAACACTGCATCATGCCCCTTCTTCCACAGAGAACATTTCACTTAAATAAAGAAGCAGATAAAGAACATTGGATATATACTATCTTTTGAAGAGATATATACTATCTCTGCCTGTAGTTGCATCTATCCTACTTCCTCATGAGATCGTTATACATACATAGCATGTAATATGCCTACATATTTCTGCAAAGCTCGCATTTTTTAAAAGAATTATGAAGAATTTAAAGATCAATTTATAGGATAGATGAGTATTCGCAAGTTGTACACTAGAGGAATAGCAAATGTATTCGCTGGTATCAATGAGACGGTCCGAGAAGATACCTGCAATGCAATCTGCCACTCAGCCCGAGTATCAGCAAAAATAGCAACACGCTCATCCCTCTGGTGCCCAATGTTAAGCAGACCAGATGAAAAATTGCAGGCCGTCTTGAATGCGTCAGCATAACTCTTCCACTCATACGGCCCCAAATGGAGCTTCTCAAACGACCTTCCATCGGCAGCCACCTCTGACTCCCTCGAAATGAGCTTCCTGGTGCCAAGCAGGGGCATGTAGGCAAACTGCTTGCACGATTGCTCGAACAGCTCAGCAAGCGTGTAAACCCCCTCCCAGTGAGTTTCCACAGGCTGTTGAAATCTGTGGTTGCGGATTGCGTGGCCAGGTTCTCCACCCACATCGACTGGCACTCCCCTCTTCTTTTGAGACTTCCTCTTGGTGAACATCAGTGATGCCACGAAAGGGAGCACGAAACCGAGGAAATAAGGATTCATTTTCCTCGGAAGACGGCCTTAGATCACTTGCACCTCTCCCGAGTGTTGTCAATGATTGACAAAGGCCCTGGAATGAGAAACCTGCAACGACAATTTCATGAGGTGAACTTTTCAGAAATGCTGTCCTCGGGTATTTTAGTTAAGCAAGGCTTGGCAATATTCCCATATTAAGGCTGCTTATTTTAATTTCAATTTCTCCTGGAGTCCCTATTCTAGAAGGCTACAAATATGCATTCCAATTTGCTTGCCACCCACATCGAGATTCAAAACCAGAAATATTACAGAATCACTGAAACCAAATCCCGGAACTTGAGCCCACACAAGCAAGCAAGACTCCAGGCAGTTTGGAGTCTCAACAATGAAACAAAAAGACGTTTTTGAACAACTAGGGAAACACCTATGCTTATGACATGGCTCATTAGAGCACTAGCACCAGCGTTGACACCATCACCGGGACCCAGGTCAACTGAAAGGGGACAACAATCCCAGTGTCATGCATGATGTGAACCATGATACAGTCGATAGAGTCATTCCTAGCAGTGTCACCGCAAAAAAAAAAAAGTCATTCCTAGCAGTGTAAAGAGAAGAGCGTGCGCGTTCGGCTGTCAGCGCCGCGCGTCCGCCGCAACAACTGACGGAGCCAGCGAGCGAGGCTGTCGAATCCAAAGCAAGCAGCGTAATGCTGCAAGCAGAAATGAATGAGCAGAGCAAGGGGAAAGAGACCGGGAGCAGCCGCGTACCTTGGTTCCTGCGCGAGGAGAAGAATGCAGGTGGCGGGGCGGGAGCCGTACGCGGGTGGAGGCGGAGGAGGAGAGAAATAAAGGCGGGCGGAGGATCCGATGCCGCCGGCGCCGCCGAGGACGGCCGCGGGCTCCGCCTGTGCTCAGCTTTGTCCTGTTGCGGGCGGTTGCTTGTCTTGTCTCGCTTTTGGAGTCAGGTTTGGCTGCGCGGGCCTCGGTGGAAAAGCGGGAACGCGCGTGCCTTGCCGAGGTTTCGGAACTGGGCCGGGCGGGGCCCGCTGAATCCTCTGCTTTGGTTTCTCCATTCCATTCCCATGTTTATGTTCTTCTTTTGCTAGAAAAAAATGTTTATGTTCTTCCAATTCGAATTTCTCTACTATGTTGCATCACTTGCTCGTGCAACATTCCATTCCCAGGAGCAAAATTTTGCACCGCACAAAATCACAAATGCTTGACAAGGTACCACTCTCCGTACTTGATGCCACGACGTGATTTCAGTCTCACCTACTTTATTATGCTTCCGTTTGACAAAAACTAAATTCTGTGCAGCCGTAGATTATTAGTACTCTTTATATTTCGCAATACTTTTTTATTTTAGTATTTAGAATTTTTATCACTGATTTTCATTTTTTGATGCACATTCTCACTTCTCAATGACATTCTCACTATATTTTTTCACTTTATGTTTTCTGCGCTATATAAGTCTTTGCCCTTTCATCACCACCCCATCCTTCGCCCTTGGCAAGGATCTTACCACCGAACAACGAATCGCCATCAATGCGGTGTTATCATATTAAGACGATCAATGTGGACAGGAGGTGGATCAAACGATAGGGCTTTTTTGTGCTCAGGCCCCCCACCCCAGCACACAAACGCTCTTTTTCTGCTCCACTTCGGTCATTGAATGTGTTTTTTTTTATGCCGGTCAAACATCAACAAATCCTCACCACGAATCTTAGTCCTGTTCGAACAACTCCGTGTTTCTAGAAATGAAACTATGGGGCAGAGAATTTCATTTTAACAGTGGTTGGGAAGTCTAAGAAATTGGGCAAGGACGAGGATAAAAACACACAAATGTATCAGAAGAATTTGTTTCTTTTATGGCGTCAACAAAGTAGAAACAAACAGAGTAATTTATATTGCTGGTAAAACCAAATTTATCGGTCTGGCTTGGTGAAAAACGATACGGTCGATATTGTGAACGTTGACCTCGTACCTGTCATCCAGAAGGCGTGATAGGGCTCACCATGCTTACCATGACCCTGTGCTAACTCCAAACAGAATTAGCACTCAAACACGCAGGAGTAGTGAAATTGACGAGTCCCAACAACCAGGAAAAAGGTATTCCTAAACTCGACGAGAGGTTCGACAACAAGCACATCAAAGCTTCTTCTTTTTCTTTTTTGGATCATGAACATTTAATGTTATGTCTTTGCTTGAGAAGTTTTGGTTTAGAGCTCGTGGTTCTTAGAGGTAGTTACATCTGCAACATTGCTGTGTGTCTTCTCAACATGTATGGTAAGATGGTATCCCAAGTAACTATAATGATGCTTATAATAAAACAGGGTCATATGACATTTTTTTTTTAAAAAAGATAAAATCAAGCGATACTTTGACTCAAGAAGTCCATCTTAGGAGGAGCAACAGATGCCAAACATATTAAAACTAAGGGCAGGTACAACACTACACGTAGGCGGTCTCAAAGCCCGTCTCATGCAAGGCATAGGATTTTTGATGAGGTGGAAGAGAGAGAGGGAAGAAAAAGAAATAGGCGGTTGTTTCGCGAAGCAACCACCTCAAGTGCTAAAATTTAGGAGTATAAGACGGCTTACACACCATTGTACGAGTTGTGGTTCCATGCAACTCATAAACATTCCTTTTCTCATTCATAAATTAAGGAGAAATGCAATTACTACGAGACGACTAAAACAATCATTCATTGTATATGTAGTCTCATAAATCGTCTTATGATTACGTGTCATGGATGAGACCACCAATAAGACAACTACCTGCCCTAATGATGCAGTAATCTTTGCTCCATCATCTCATTTGGCATTGGCAAGGATGTTACCATCAAATAACCAATCGTCATTAATGTGATATTACCATATTAAACCTATTATTGTGTGTAGGGGGCAGATCCAACGGTAGGACCAGGGGGCACAATCCCCCCCCCCCCCCCCCCCCCCCCCCCCCATGTGGGCTTCTCCTTATGTCGGTTAAACTATGACAAAATTCTCGTAGAATCGAGAATGACATTTTAATTCTGTACATGCTAGATGATGAATTAGTAACCGCATAAAATCTTTGAAAAGTCCCTCCCAATGTCCTGAAAATAAATTATAGGACACAAAAAGTTGAATCCTGAAACACATTGGTTGGGAGGTCTAGAGACGCTCAGAAAACGCAATTGTATATGAAGAATCTGTTCTTGCTATGGCGTCAACAAATTATAGAGGGAGGTTGTAGAATAATTTGTATTGTTAATCTGTTACCCACTCAAACACTATCGGTTTCCTAACTGTCCGAATGCCACCTCGTACCTGTCATCCTAAAGGCGTGACAGGGCTCACCACGCTTACCATGTCCCTGTGCTAACTCCAAACAGAATTAGCACTCAAACACGCAGGAGTAGTGAAACTGACGAGTCCCAACAACCAGGAAAAATTATTCCTAAACTTGACGAGAGGTTCGACAGCAAGCACTTGAATGTTTTTTTTTGTGAGGAAAAATAATGAGGAAATACTTTAATGTGAGGAAGATACAACGGCTATGCGCATTGTCAAATGCAGAGGCCGGCCGGGATAATTCCGTTACTTACTCATCCATGTAATAGAATAAATATAGAATTTGAAGTTTAAAACATGAAATGTATATTGTTTCCAACCTTCTTGGCACCAACTTCTCACCCAACAAAACCGCGACACATCGTAGTAGAAACTACAAACGTCGCTAGCTCTGCAAGCGACAATGGTATTACAGCTTAAAGATTGCATGCATGCCAATAACTAAGCAACGATGCCAAAGCTACCAAGCCCAATCCTTCCTCTGCTCCTCCTCCTGATCATTAGCATCGGCAATGCTGCCGCCGACGCCGGCGAGCCGTGGCAGGGGGGGGGGCTTTTACACGCGAACATCGGCGTGTCGGCGATGCACATGCAGCTCCTCCCGGGGGACTTCGTCCTGATGTTCGACCGCACCGACACGGGGCCCTCCAACCTCTCCCTCTCCGCGCTGTCCCCCTGCGCCTCTTCCACCTCCGGCGGCGCCGCGGCCGACTGCACGGCGCACTCGGTGCTGCTCGACCTCCGTTCGAACGCGCTGCACCCGTACCCGCTGGCCACCAACCCGTGGTGCTCGTCGGGCGCGCTCCTCCCCAACGGCACGCTCCTCCAGACGGGCGGGTTCGGCGCCGACGGCGACCGCGTGGCGCGCCTCTTCACCCCGGCGACGGGCTGGACCGAGCTTCCGTCGTTCCTCGCCGCGCGGCGGTGGTACGCGACGGACGCGATCCTCCCCGACGGCCGCGTGCTCGTCCTCGGCGGCCGCCGCCAG
>LAPY01003992.1:8564-30743 GCA_000970635.1 Eragrostis tef
AAAAAAAATTACATATGAATACTGTTCATATTACACATATCTCAGTCGGTGTAATTTTAGTGCAAATGAGAGTCAACTTTTTATGAATTATAACTCATACGAATATTATTAATATGACACATATCTCTCAGGGTGTAACTTAATTGAGTATAGTTAACTAGGACTAGTAGCATCACAACAGAGGCACCAGATGCAATAGTATTAGGAAATCAGACACTGATTACTCGCAGCTATAACAAATCAAACACTGTCCGCCTCACAACAACTAACCTGTCTCTTTCTTCTGCCACCACCATTGCTAGTTTCCAACATCGGAGAGTTGTCTTACAGTATTTCAAGCTTGTAAGACAATATACAAAATATTAATGCATATTGAGATAAAAACTTATATATGAAATAGAAAATCCAAAAAAACTTACAAATTTCTTGATAATACCAAACAACAATTGGTAGAGGAATGCTAATCTTTATGGCTAGCTGCAACAACAATTCAATGGTGGATGGATAGTTTTGTCTCCAAGCTAGTGCATCTAATAGAAGTCAGTGCTGCACAGCAACAATAGCTTCTAGAAGCTCTATTCACATCAACGAATTACATTGCAGGCCGGATCTAGAAGCTCTATTCACATCAACGAAATTAAAATAGAAGGCCGAATCTATTGATTTGAGAGCAAATCCCGTTGAAACACTAACATCTCAACACGAATCGAACGATTTGAGAGCCAATCCTGTTCAAACCCTAGCACCGCACAAATCAAATTTTTTCAACACGAATGCAAGGAGGAAACAGAGGACACCTACATTTTACAACCACAGAACCAGGAGAAGAAGCTAACGAGAATGTACCCGAAGCGCCTCCAGCAAATCCCCGGTCACCGCAATCCTCATTTGGGAACACTGTTCCCTGTATTCGGTCTCCCTCTGCATCTCTCCGCTATGCAGATGAAAGAGAGACTGGGCTCGTTCCATAGCAAACAGGCGGAAAGCAAGTCGGGTTTCCAGCGCACGGACCCGAAAACAACCACAAAAGGCCGATCAGTTAAAAGACACGTGGATTGGAAGACATGACCTGGGCCCAAACAAAAACACACATCAGCTGATCGCCGCCAGCCGATGGATCAAAATCGTGCGCTTAAAAAAAAATCGATGAAAATCTGCAATTGATGAAGATGTCAACGGGGCTATTAACAATCTATGTTATTTGATCCAAACACGATTACCAAGTAAAACAGAAACGAGGCTAACGATTTGTGTCCTATTCTGTTACAGAGCATATAACATTGTGGATAGGATCATAGGAACATACTTCAAATTATCGCTGTAGCTAATCCCAGAGCTGAACCAGGAGATAAACTGGTTCTCGCTTTTCGGTGTTTGTTAAGCTATTAGCCACGTGATAGTGTTTATTTATTGCGGCACGTTTGCGGCACACGTTGGTGGGGGGTAATTTGTTTCTGTTTTTTGCAGAACAGCAGCCGCTGATCGTGCTGGCGACGTGTAGGGTTGCATAGTTTGCACGTTAACCGCAGCTCGCTGTCACCCGTTTCTTTTGGGCGCTCTCATGAGCGAGCACACTAGGAGGGATTAGTTGGTAAATCACCGTCCGAATGTACCAGATTCGGTCTGTCCAGAAACCGTAATGATCCAACAAACATCAAACACATACACATGGCTATTAAAAATGAAACCTTTTTTTTGAACAACTATTAAAAATGAAACCTGTGAATCGAGACGTAGACTAAGCATAAGCATGGCTTGGAAAAGGTGAGTTGGGCAGATGTTGCTTTCTTTCACTTTGGTTTCCGTGAAGCGGACAGGCCACCGAAAAAATGTCATTCCGTGTGAATTCATTGAATGAATTTCATAATACTGTATCATACTTATAATGAGTTCTTGTGTTTTTCTCTCCTTATTAGAGAAAAGGTTGCTCCTGCTTTATTCAAAGCAAAACAATCAATCTTTTTTCTCTCATTATAACATAGTTATAATAATCAATCTTTTTTCTTTTGATCATCGTCAGTCTTTGTTTATGCTTCCCTTCTTATTTTTCACGGGCGGGCACGATAGAAAGTTGACTTTCAATGGAAGCGCGTTGGAGAAAATTTGTCCCAAACGGGGCCAGTCCAGTCTACTCGTTAAATCAAGCCAGCCCATCTCAGCTGACGGCCCATTTTGCTTCTAATAAAAAGGCCCATATCAGAAACAAAAGAGGAACCTCTCGTCTCTCAACTCGCAACCCTTCGCGCACAGAGCCGCAGCCATGGAGGAAGAGAACACACCGAAGCGCAAGAGGGAGGAGTTGTCTCCTGATGCTTCCATCGAAGAAGCGTCAGCCGCTTCCCTTGGTGGTGAGGATGCGTCCACCAACGGCGGCTCCCGGCACCCGATGTGGAAGACGAGCCTGTGCTCCTTCTTCCGCCGCCGCGGCGCCGGCGCCGAGGGTTGCAGCCATGGGGATTCCTGTCGGTATGCTCACACGGAAGAGGAGCTCCGGCCGCGGCCCGACGGCACCTGGGACCCCACCTCCGAGCGCGCCAAGAAGCTCCGCAAGGTCGCCGAGGAGGCACAGGAGGAGGCCGAGGAGAAGGTGACGGTGGATGAGCAGTCGCTGGACAAGTGCCTCGTCGGGCTTCCCAGAGGGTGGACGGCCGACAGGCTCAAGGCCTTCCTCAATGATCAGGCAAGTGTTACTTCAGTGCAGGGTTTATCCAGTGTTCATCAATGTTAACTACTATGCTTTGTTGTCATCAGCAACAAGTATTAGATATTGCCACTGCGAATGATCAGTATAAAATTAAAGACCCTAGTAGAACTGGTATCATTTCATTAAGTTTGGATTTGAAACTTATTAATAGGCATGCTATGCATACCACTGTAAGCAATGGAAACTAGTAAATGCGCACAATCCTTAGGCAATGCCAGGAGTCCCTTGATGAAAGGGGCTGGGGAAAGCATGAAACCCCAAATCCTACACTAATAATGAATATTAGCGCAACTGATATTGCTGAGGATTTGTACATTTGTGTATTCACAACCCTCACACATACCATGTAGCCGAGGCGAGAGACCCATTCATAAGACCCATACACTGGCGAACCATGTAGACAAGAGAAACCATGAACCCAACTAGAATAGGTTGTCCCATCCATGAGTAAATATTTCATAGTAGCCTCATTAGACCCTCGATCTCTTTTTATATCCAGACAATAGGTACACATAAACTAAAACCTTCTGAAGATGCAAATACACTTATCGTTTGCTGCTGTCTTGCTCTCTAGTATAAGGTTATTACTTGCATCTAAACCGGTAATGCATAAAACTTATAGAAATTAAAGTTCCAAATCCTAGAGATAAACTACACGCTTATCTTGTATTCTTGTGTAAACTCTCATGATATTTATGTACCTTTCCATTAGCTTCCTGTGAAAAAATGCTAAAAAGGGTCGTGGGACCACAAAACCTCATTTCTTGCCTAAAACTTACTCTAATCATCGAAATATAGTTTACTTCATCCATCAGCTAAATAACGACTTTACAACTCGATCTAATTGGAGTGTCATGTAGCCAAATATTCATTTTGGGACAGAGGAATCTGTCTTTGCATTTGTGAGTCCTGCTGTTTTATGCCAAGTTGCCAACCTAATGCTACAAGTCAAATGACGGTGCTGCAGGGGATCTCATATGCAACAGCAAAGAAGAAGAAGGGAATGACAGTTGGTTTTGTGACTTTTGAAAGTATTGAACAACTGAAAAATGCTATTCAGGTAATTATATGTTTTCTCATACTGGCTTTATTGGGTATACTCACAAGTGACCTTGGGTTTTTACCTTTTGACTTAAGTAGGTCCTTAAGGAGAACCCTTCTGGTGAAAAGGAAATAAAGATAGCAGACGCCAATCGTAGGTCACATCGGCCTGTTGCTTATAATGGAACATCCACAGAAAATAGTAGTAATCCTGCTACTGGTGCTGGGGAAACATCTGCACCTGAAGTGGCTGGCTCGGGCAAGAAAAGTGCCTGTGATGCTGTTACTCCCCTTGCCCATATGTCTTACAAGGACCAGCTAGAACACAAAAAACATTCAATGGCACAGATACTGAAGCGGCTTGTAAGATCATATGCATATTCTTGTACTGCTGTAAACAATTATCAATTAGATATCAATGGTCACTTTTCTGTCTTCTGATGTAGACTCGCAATGCTAGGAAAGCTTGCCCATCTACCGTTCCCCTTCCTAATTGGGTTTTTAAATCGAAGGAAATCGGTAACCTCCTAATCTTAATATGTTCCAGTTGTAATTTTGGTTCGCAGTAATTTGTATCAGGCTCCTTAGATATTTGAAAGAATCTTAGTACTCTTTATCCCCCCCCCTCTCTTATCTTAGCTTCATCAGTGGCGATTCTTTCCAAATGCTATTATGCACTGTAAATCTGTTTCTATATAAGTTGATTATATGTCTTTATTTTCTAAGAGGTTTTATGCAGTACTATAAATAAACATAGTGCATATTTGGATATTTTATAAGGAATTGTGAGTTAAATTCGACAACCTCCTAGAGAAGAGTTAAATCTAGTGGTTAGCTAATACAGTGGCAGAGTTGGAGCTAGTTCATAATTAATGTCATTACATGCTAAATTGGATGCATCTTTTTATGTACTTGTTGGATAAAACCAATATACTTCTCCAAAAAAAAAAGAACGCTGGTGGGGTGGGGGGGGGTATTGTATCAGCAAATAAAATTATGCATCACAAACCAATACTTCTGTATCTAATTTTGCTGTATTACTACACAAAATGCATCACTTCTTGATGTTCTTCATAGGGTAGCTGTTGTTGAGACAGATAGGATGCACTATTCTGGTCTGTGCAATGACTATTCGTGCTTCTATTCATGATAATGGTATTTTGTTTCCTGCTTTTTTAGTCTATACTAATCATCTATCCAATTATCCAGGTGGTCTTCCTTGCAAACTTGAAGGCATTTTAGAGTCCCCAGTTGTCAATGGGTACCGTAACAAGTGCGAGTTCTCTGTAGGATATTCTTTGGAGGGCAAAAAGACAGTGGGATTTATGCTCGGGAATTTCAGGTTGGTTTATTTCTTTCTCATTTTCTCCATTGTTGTTACTCCAGCAATAATGAATGGAGCCATAAAATTCTAGGGAAGGTGTGACTGCTGTGGAGGAACCTGTGAACTGCCCAAATGTGTCAGAAATTTCTTGTAAATATGGTCTGATGTTCCAAGATTTTCTGCAGTCATCAAGTTTGCCTCTGTGGAGCAAAATTGATAATTCTGGGTTTTGGCGCCAATTCACAGTATGATTTATATAAAATCCTAAGCTAGATTCTTTTATTTTTGTTTGTATTGGGATTTGGAAAGTTCCTTATGCTCGGGTTATCTCAGGTTCGTGAGGGTAGGAGTCCAGCTCAACCTGTTTCACAGAATGCAGAATCACAAATTTCAGAAGTCATGCTTATTGTGCAGGTAATTTTGAGTGAAAAATGCATAGGTAGTATGGCTTCAGTGCACTATAAGGTTTCCTATTTCCTTATCATGGATATTCCACCTAACATCGCCTGTACTTTCGTTTCAGGTGTGTTCAACAGGTGTTGATGAGGCTCTAATGAAAGAAGAGTTTGACAAGCTGTCTGCTGCCCTGCTACAAGGAGCAGCAACATGCTCGCCTCCACTGCCTCTGACAGCTATGGTAGTTCAAGTAAGTGTGCCTATCTGCTTCAGAGCTATGATTCTTGTCTTCCTTCATTTGTTCTGTTTAATCTTGATGGGCTGTTCTTCGTAACATTATTTCTGTTGGTAAGTGTATTGTACTTTCCTGTGGTATCCAGTATCGATAAGTTGTTAAAATTACAGCGTTACGGTGGTCTGTGACTACCAGGGTGAGCCTAGGATTCAACAGGGGCCTTAGGCTCGCTGTGTATATTAATGCTAAGATGTTTATTATATAAATGGTCCTACACTTGGGACATGGCCTATGTTCTCTAGTGTTAGGACTGCCACTAGGTGTCAACTTAGAAATCATATCTAGTGTTCAGCTGGTAGTATTTATAAGCGCCCGTAGCATCCAACTGAATTCACATAATAAATAATACCGATTATATGGTCCTGTCGAGCACTAGATGTAACCTTCATTTGTTAGGATTCGAAATAAGGTTTTAGAAAATATATTTTATTAGGATTTTTGTGATAGCTGATTTTTTTTTAAATTTTTAGTTCTTATTCTGTTTTTAAAAATTTGCAGAGCGAGCTGTTTAGTTGAGTCTTTTCAACAGTTGAGAACATCATGCTAGGAAGCTTTATCTCGTGAAAGTTAGCAATTTTTTTTTTTCATAAAACCTTGATGTCTGCTGGTGGTGGGCAAGTGGTGGCCAAGAAGGATACCTTCTGTTACCTAGGGTCGATGCTACAGAAGGACAGAGACATCGATGAAGATGTTAGGCATAGAATTTCAGCCGGCTGGTTGAAATGGCGTCAAGCTTCTGGCGCCCTCTGTGACAAGATGGTGCCACAAAAGCTGAAAGGTAAGTTCTATAGGACGGCGATTCGTCCGACGATGCTATACGGTGCTGAATGTTGGCCTACAAAAAGACGACATGTCCAGCAGTTGAGTGTAGTAGAGATGTGCAAGGTAGGGGTGGCACCAATTGAGGAGAAATTGGTGCAGCATCGGTTGAGATGGTTTGGACATGTCCAGCGGAGGCCTCCCGATGCGCTGGTGCATAGGAGGGGTTCTAAAGCAAGTCGATAATATGAAGAGAGGTAGAGGTCGCCCTGGTGGAATATCTCCAAGTAGTTAGCTGCGGATAGGAGCGCATGGAGACTTGCAATCAACATGCCTGAACCGTGACCCTCTTGTCCCTTTTCTGTTTACCTCTAACCCGTTTTTGTCCATTGTCTTTTGTGCTTTCTTGTCTTTGTTTCTTGTGGGTTTCATCTCTAGCCTACCCCAACATTGTTGTTGCTTGATGTCTGCTGGTTTTATCTTACCTACCAAACCCGATTTGTAATACCCTAACTTGCATTTGATATAATATGTTTTTGGATAAAACTGGACGCCTTAGTGATATTGCGTGCAGTTTTTGTTGATATGTGATAATTTTGATGCGTTTGTTGTTGTGAAGTTCTTGAAGAACAATGAAATCTACTGATGCATGCAGGATCATAAAGGAATATCAAATGCTGCACCTGCTGATTGTCCACTGATCCCACTATTGATGCCAAAGGAAGGAGATCAATTGGAATCCGGAGCAGAGGATAAAACAAGAATCCACGATCACATCAGCAATTTAAAGTTCTCCATATCACCGACAGCTTTTTTTCAGGTATGTAGCTAAATCAGCAAACTAATTTGTTCAACTGTTCTGATGGTTACATAGAATAATGACACACAATTACACAGGTTAATACTCTTGCTGCAGAAAGATTGTATACCCTTGCTGGCGATTGGGCCAATCTCAATTCAGACACATTACTTTTTGATGTTTGCTGTGGGACTGGAACAATTGGGCTGACCTTAGCGCACCGTGTTGGAATGGTACTTTGTTTTCACATTTTTTTTATCATTTTAAATGACTAGTGTTGTTTCCCAGTGTCATTTTTTTTAGACCTTGTTTCCTAGTGTCATGGGCAATTACTGCTGAATGCTCTATTAACTTGTGTAGAATTTGGATATTGCTAATAACTCTATGTTTTACTTGGGAAGGATCTTTCTCAAAAGTAATTACTAAATGTGCAGGTTGTTGGAATTGAAATGAATGAATCGGCTGTTTCGGATGCTCGCAGAAATGCTCTTATTAATGGCATAAATAATTGTCGCTTTGTTTGTTCGAAGGTGTGGCCTTATTTTCCATCCATCACATTTAAAACTTTTCTCATTTAATTATCGGCATATCTTCTGTTCAATTCCTTTAATTCCCTATTTTTTTGCTTAATAAAATAATCTTATTTGAGTTCATATGTTGGAATTATACAGGCTGAAGATGTGATGGGGTCTCTTCTCACAGAATATCTTGGTTCACCACAGCAAGAAATTGTAGCTTCTGAAATCAAGAAATTGCAGCTTCTGATAATAACTCAGTGATCAGTGATACAAGCAAAACTGGGGATATACTTGATCGCTCAGAGAGCAATGGTGAAAGTGTGGATGGTTCGACACAGAAAAGTGACAATGGTGAAAGTCAGCAGCCAAGAGACACGCCCGTTGACCATCCAACTTGTGCTAGTGATGGGGAAATAAAGGGAAATTCAGTAGATAGGGTTGACAAAGAGGTTGATGGCAGTCATAGTGAATACGATGACTCCGATGGTGAACAGAAGTGTGGGGAAGCATCTTCGGTCAATGATGAATCCATTAAAGAAGCATTAACTGAAAGTTTGGAGCACAGCAAAACATGCCGGGATGATTCTACCACTCCAAAAAGTGATATCCTTGATTCCACTGCATGCCAGTTCAAGAATGTTGTTGCTATTGTAGACCCTCCACGTGTCGGCCTTCACCCTACTGTAAGTAAACTTGAACCTTTTGCTGAAAGGTTGTCATATTTTACTGAAACATTCTGCTTGATTTTCTAGCTACTAGACTTTAGGTAGCTTGCCCCTTGTATATTTAATCAAGGGGCTGGCTATCTTTAGTCTGTTCTAAGATATGCATTGTAGTTCCTTAATGCTCAAAGAATGGTTAGGAGGTCAAACCTCTTCAGGTTAATAGCCAACACCTTCTGACTGAAGCACTTAATGACACAATGAGTGTGCTTGTACTTAATGACACAATGACTGAAGCTCTTCTCACTAAGTTGCTAACCTATGTGACTGTTTGATAGGTGATCAAGGCCCTGAGGACACATCCACGTATTCGACGTCTAGTGTAAGTATTCCATGTACCCGCATGCTACCACACTTAGTACAATATACTGTGTAGGTCATATGCAGTGAGTGTTGCTGTTTCCAAACTGCATTGTAACTGAAGTGGTATCCAGTGGTTCCGTTTTGATGAAGATCAGTGCCAGTTTCCAGAGTTAAAACAGACATCAGGGTCATGCATTGCCCTGTTATCATTCTTACACTTACTGTTTATTTTCTTTACTTTTATGGCAGGTACATTTCCTGCAATCCAGATAGTCTAGTGGCCAACGCGATTGAGCTCTGCACTCCAACAGCCGAGAAGCAAGAAAAGAACAAAGGCAACCGGGGATGGCGGAACATGAGCAGTGCAGGTCTTGCTAGGCAGCGGACAAAGTCGATGCCCAACTCTGAGCCTTTTGTTCCCAAGAGGGCGATGGCCGTCGATCTATTTCCTCACACCTCGCATTGCGAGATGGTTATGCTTTTCGAGAGATGAAAGGAGTATCTGTAAAAGGCACTGTCACAGGGCATCAATTTTTTTCTTTAGAGATTTGAACTTACCATACCAGTTTTCCTCAGTTTGGTCCTTATGTTGTAACCACCATTTGACTCAAGAATCCCTGGCGGTTGATCACTGTTGCCGGAGATTTGACGTGATCCTATTCTTTAGCTCTGGCAGTATGCTTTAGTTGTATTCGTATAGTATAATTCGTTCGTGTTAATGGATGCCATAAAAGTGAAGCGAAACGATATGCTGGTGCCTCCGCTTTTATGTAGATGCTCCAGTCTGGACTCCTGCAGTGACCTAGTCTGGGAAACGTTAATTAATTGCATGGCTTCTGGACCTAGTTTCTGCCAATTGTGATTTAACACTTTATTTTTCTTTTAGTTCTATGCTTTATGAGTGGAGTTGTTCTTTTTCGTTTGACCCTAAAGTGTTTGAAAACTTAAATTTGAGCTGCATAAATTGCACATGCATCTTTCCATTTTATTTGAAAAGAATACATGTGAGTGTAAATATAAATCAAATAAGATAATTTGAGAAAGCACTACAGTAGACGGAGGTGTCGGTTGCTGTATTGTCCCTTGAAAAAGCCATTGTCGTGCTCATTGGCTGAATTTGCTTTAACAGGGGCCTACATGTTGAAAACTAAAATATCTATTGCACGATGACGATAGAGATGCGAAACGGTACTTCTGGTGCCCGCAGTAAAGCAGCGGCGATCTCACCCCAAAAATAAAAAAGGAGAAGAAAATAAATTGATTTGACGAAAAATAGAGAGCAGCGATTGTAGTAGGCCCAGGCAATTGCTGCTGAAGTTGAGAGGAATCCATGCCATACCTTCATTCATGCCAAACCGCATTCTCATTTAAGAAGGGGGCGACTGTAATGTAGGAGTAAGAACATCTCTCTTCCTACATAAAGTTTGATCTAACAACCACTCGACTGCAGGTGGTGGTTATAAAAACTGCCTGAACCAAACCGGCAGCCTGTGCAAGCTGAAAAGTCAAATCTTTTTTTTTTAATACAAGACTAGAGTCAGAGGAAACAGTTCGTATTGTTTATAACATTATCATTTTCCTGAGTTGTTCTTCCATGTCATATTCTTGTAAAATTTCTACAGAAGCTTTTGCTTCCTTAACATTTAATTGTTTTGATTTGTATGCTATTTACATCTCACCCAGACACATACCATATTTGTTGATAAGAATTTCCAGATGAGAGACCAATTTCAATAATAAACTTGTGCCCTACGAATGTGGTGTAAATTTTTTTTGTCATATTTATTGACTAGCACAAGAAGATGATGTCAAACAAAGGTTACCAGAATGCACTTTTTTCTTTAATACATGTGGCTGTTGATACGCGCTTGTTCTCGATGATGTCAAGCATTGAAGCTCTCTGTCACCAATTGTCTTTGGACCCTAAATAGAAATGGAGTCACAAGAACATCGAACAAAATATGCTAACCTTGTTACACGACTCTTATGACCTGTTCTGCGGAAAAGCTTGACATTGTGCATGTGGGTTTGAAATGCGAAAGGGGTTTTGTGTACGTGTGGCAGCTGATTGGACACCTGTCTTCTTGATGGCCTTCCTTGACCTTCCTTGACCGTTAAAAGAAACTAAATAAAATCACACCGAATTACACTTTATATGTCAAGATTAAGGCTTTGTTTGGATGATTTTTTTTTATGAATTCTAACATTACTAGAGCTGCCACTTGTGCGTTTGAGTTGCGCAACCTGGAAAGTCAACCTCGGAATGGAACTGTTTCAATCATATCAGGTTGTGAAGAGTATGCTATTATCTTCAAGCCCTAGGGTTACATCTCAAATTTCCTCAAGGGCATAAAGTCACATAATTGTGCCAATGTGGATTCAGTTAATCTGTTCTTTTCGAGAATGTAATATTGCCTCACATGTGTATGATTAGCTCATAGATGATGTCAAATGAAGGTATATTGCATTTTATCCTTATAAAACGCACATGTGGCTACCGATTAACACTGGTTATGATGATGTTAGTCTCTGCATCTGCGAAATGATCCTCCTCCAATAGTTGCCACCGTCTCCAGGTTAACAATACCAGCTCCGGCGTGTCACACAATCTCCAGAGAGATCATACAGCACGTCACATTCCTACGTGTCATCCCCATGGGCCACAAATAGGAAACAGAATCTCGTCAACCTCCAACCAAATATGTCGAATGTGCGTACCTTGCTGCTCACCAGTCATGACCTGTCCAGGTCAGCTGACATTGTACAAAGCAGACTTGGATATATAATACGAGACTTTGTACATGTGGCAGTTGAGTTGGACACATGTCTCCTCGAAGACCCCTATCACTAAACAAGGATTTTGGTCAAAGAACATCACACCTATTACCATTCTGATCGACACACAATGCATGTTGCAAGGCCGTCTGGAAGAAACAGCGAATTAAGATTCCTCTGTTGAACAGAAAAATGATCAATAAATTTTAAGAAAACTATGTGCAATTTAATTTAAACAAATATCATGTACCTGTATTTTATTCAGCAAGGGGAATAAATGGGCTTTCATTTTCGTTTTTGCAAATACCAGTACAAATTGACTCGTATGCATTTGCCAAAAACAAAAAAGGCTGGTACATACCAAAAGACAACGTACATGAATAATATTATCTTCATGATCACTCTCATATAAATAGTGTCGCAGTCACACTTCACCACAATTTAGTATTGGCATAGCGCAGCCCACACCAAAAGCTTTTTTTTTCGAGACAGTATCAATTCTTGATAGTAATTTTCAGACTTTATGAAGATACTAAAAAGGAGGTTAGTTTCAATAATCTGTGAAGAGAATGACAATTAGTTTTGAACTCAGACTATAATCCATTTTTTTTTCACTAGAGGACCGTTATCCGTTAGTAGGGAAGTTGATCACAGGGTTAAGATTGTACTACTGACATGCAAATCTCAAAATTTTAGAAAACTTTCGTGAAAATAACTTTTTAGAAACACTTCCCTCAGAATTTCCCAGATTTTAAAAAATTCGATATGCAAAATCAAGAAATCAAACTTTGAACAAAATAAAAAAAATCCAATTTCAGATGAGTGTTGAGATGGGGCGCCGCCGCCAATATACGTCACTGGAAGCTGCGCTCACTCTTGCCGTCTTGCGGTCATGCCGCAGCCCTATCTTGGACACAATTGTGGTGCATGGGGGCCCACTACCTCCGATCATTCTAACTTCATTGGAGGTAAAATAATTTTGATTATGTTTAGTTTGGACATAAATGTGAAATGTGCGACGCCTAGGTTCGTTAGCTGCCTGCAGGATACATGAGGTCAACATTTGAACTTATTTTTCCGTATCGTTTTCAACATTATGTATGCCTATCTTTTGGGCACGAGACTTTCATATTACCAAACGTTCACATTTTTGAATATGTTACAAAATACGTTTGTGTTTGATTATAACTATGTCCAATAGAACAATATTTTGTGAAGGATAACGACAGATAATTCTCCACAGGCATTCTTATCTACACTGCGTTCTTCCTAATATTCTCTCTTAGAGGATGAGGATTATAGAGTTTGCACAGTAGAGGACGCGTCTTCTTTTATCGATGGGAAGTTGACCTCAGCCTTTAGATTGTACTAACGCACAGTGATTGGCAAAAGCGCGACATTAACAGCCACCGTGCAAGCATTAGGTGCTATCACCACAATGGGTAGTAACGATGTTTTTTCAACTTTTCATGCACGACCAACTGAACTGTGGGGGATCAGCCTATTTGGTCCCACATGTCAGTAGGTGATGCAGAATCATCGAAGTAAGAAACCAGCCTTCTGTTCCTAAATCCTTTAGATATTTGTGAGGGTCCAATTATGATTCGTTTTCATTCATGTACAGGTAAAACGGTGACTTAGAGCATTTTTAAAAGACTCCTATAAATCTCTCTTAAATTAAAATATTAGGACTCTATCAAAAAAACCATCTCCAACAGACTCTCAAAACTCCTCCCAACTTTTTCATAGCCCCAAAACTCTCCTCATTTGTAGCTACAAACAGAGAAAGAATTGGGGCTCCCATCTCTTCTTTTTTCTATAGAACTAATGTTTCTGGTGGCCTCAAATGCTGATGTGGCACAATCAAAAGTGCTTTAATCCATTTTTAGAGGAGAACTATTAGAGGAGGAGAGAAAAATTGCCCCTCTTGCTCCTAAAAACAAGTTTATGAGAGCAATTTTATAAGAGTCTCTTGGAGATGTTCTTATGTTCTTTTTTTTTTGTTGGGGGGGGGGATAGAGAAGACTATGGTGTTATATGAGTATACCCTCCAGTAAAATGCTTGCATTTAAGGAGTGGATGTCAAAGTATTTAAATTCTTGAAACAGCATATTTGTGAGTATTTGGATTACTTATATGGAGACAGTATTCACGTGGTTCAGCTCAGAAATATCACATTTCTGTAAGATATTTTCTGACAAAACAAATTCTTTTAGAATTTTCTATTATTAGATGCACTCACTGCTCAAAATACAACAGTAGTAATCAGCAAGGGGAGCAGGAATGAGGGGAAATCAGGCAAATGATCCAATAAAACTCAAGGACGCTGCCGTTGCCTTTCCCTTTTGATGGAATGGATGCTCTCCGACCCCGCATCACTGCGCTGCCACTCGCCTGAGTCGCCTCCACCCGTCCACCTCACCCACCTTCTCCCTCCCCTATTTATGCCTCCGTCGCATCGCTTCCCACTACCGCTCGCTGGTGAGGTGAAAACGCCAGCCATCTCATCTCTTTCCTGCTGCTACTGCGATTACCACTGCTAGCCTAGTACGAGTTGCTCCTAATTAAAGAGATTGCGTCGAATCGCGCATCCTTGTATGCCGTCGCCCTCCTTCAGTTTCCACCGCTAGCGAAAAGACTCTGCCTTCGGTCTCCTTCCTGCAGGTCCCAACCAAGAAACAACAAAGCGCGTCTTCTTCCTCTTCGTCCTCGTCGTCCAAGAACAAGCGCCTGCGATGGCAGGGAATCCACCGGGCAGGGAAGAGCAGGTGATGCATGCCCGTCCCTCCTCTCTTCAGCTACTTCTTACATACAAACCTCGTTTTTATTTTCAGAGCTGTTTTTCTTTTTTCCTTCTCTGTCTGTCTTGTTGGTCAGTCTCATCCTGCACTCCACTCTGCATATGTGCTCCACGATATCAGTAGAGGAAGGTTGTTTAGAGCATGTGGTTGTTGGTGTCGTCTGTACTAGTACCAGTTGCTGCAGAACGTCCGTGCATGCGCTTCTGCTTGCTCCTTTGTCTGGTGAAAGCAGTTGCTCTGTATTCTGTCCGTGCGTGAGTTTGTGCTCAATCTTAACTCCTGACACTTGGGATCATCTAGTACTCTGATACGGTATTCCTTGCACAGGCTCGCTAGCTAGTTGTTATTCTTCTCCCTTTTTAGCATCAAATTAGTGACTCTTGGTGTCTCATTAGTCCATTTTTATTTTGTGGGAATTACCATGCAGTCACTTGTATCCTTACTTATATTGAGTATTGAATGTTCCTATAAGGTGCAACAAAGACTGAAGATTTCTCTGAATCTTCTTGCTCTCTTGTAGGAGACTACTGAAACAACAATTTCAATACAGAATCATGCATCCGATCAACCACATCGACCACATCTCTCGATTGACATTCCAACATCAAACATGCCTGATCATCTATTGACACCAACACCGACAGAGGCAGACATCACCCCAACTCCTGATGGCTCTAACACCAAAAGGAGACCGGGCATTCCGGTCACACCTGGCTCCTCCTCCAGTAGGAGCAGTACTGTTCCCCCTAAAACGCAACGCTCGCCGTCATTTATATTGAGGCAGACAGTCAAGAGTCTATTGCCAGTAGGAAGCTTCAAGTCATCTGTCAAGGGGTATGAGGCATCCTTCTCCAAGTTCTTCAATGCTAGGATGGTGAGGACGTCGTCGCTCCCGTTGGATGATGTTTCAGGCGTCGATGCTCTGTCACACGAAGTTGAAAAGTCCTCAACCACCTCTGCTACTGTAAGCACCTCAGTTCACTCTTCTCCCATTGGATGATGTTTCAGGCGTCGATGCTCTGTCACACGAAGTTGAAAAGTCCTCAACCACCTCTGCTACTGTAAGCACCTCAGTTCACTCTTGTATGCTTGTGATGGCGTGGTCATCTCTTACCTGATTTGCACTGATAGCAGGAGAAAGAAGTTCACATATGCCGCTCACAGTCCCTACCCATGAGCATGAAGAAGCTCAACGCAAAGGGTTTCAAGAGGATGGATTCACTAGGAGGCATGTTCCGCGTAGTTCCATCGACACCGCGGGTCGCAGCAACAAGCAATGTCGTCCCAGACATAGTCCCTACTGAATCAGGTGGGTACTGCCCAACATATGTTAGTTGTTAAGTGTTACTTACAGAGTCTAGTCTGTGGTTTACTTTTTCGAATGGTGCTAATTAGTGTCACCTAGCTAATTCTTTCAGGTGTGATTGATGAGGAGGATGGTGGCGAGGACATACCAGAGGAAGAGGCTGTGTGCCGGATCTGCATGGTTGAGCTATCTGAAGGCAATGATACTCTGAAGCTGGAGTGCTCATGCAAGGGTGAGCTTGCACTGGCACACAAGGACTGTGCCGTGAAGTGGTTCAGCATCAAGGGTACCAGGAACTGTGAGGTGTGCAAACAGGAAGTTCGGAACCTCCCGGTCACCCTGCTACGTGTTCAGAGTATGCAGGGTGAGGCAAATCGTGTGGGCAACGGTGGCAACAGATCAAGATACAATCGGTACACGTAAGTTCTCCCATCATTCGCATTCTTTCTGGTACAGTGAACACCTAAGCTAATGACAGAGAATGACAGCCATATCTTATCAAGTGACCGTAAGTGTATAACACCATCCCGTAAGGTGACACGCGAAACAGTCAGTTTCCTGCTGTGTTTGAACATGTTTTTGACTCGTAGGACTGCAGGATTAGTCTTCTAGAGCCGCAAAGATCTGTACTAGTTTTGGTTGAACACCACCTGCTAAGCTGCCATCATCTGAATCATTTGCACTTCTATTGGGATAACACCTGTATTCCCTTTTATAGGACATAATATAGTAGTTAGCCCACGAATAGTTTCCTAACTACTCTGAGCAGATCACCATCACACGTGGCCATTAGAAAATTATAGTGTACCAGAATTAGACAGATGTGTGCTATTTCTGTTGACACCCAAGTGAGATTCACACACGTGCTCGAATTTGACTTTTTCTAGCTTGTTTCTCAGAATCTGGCATGGGACACCTATCCTTGTGATCATAAGCATTCTGGCATACTTCTGCTTCTTGGAAGAATTACTGGTACCACCATCCTTCCTGTTGCTGCTGCAGTACAATGGAACTAGTATCAGATGTATGGATTGCTAAAATTTCTCTCTGGTGTGGTACACTGACAGGTAGCGCGTAACGGTATCGCTGCACTGGCGATATCACTGCCCTTCTCATGTATCCTGGGCCTCTTCTCTTCGTTAACCACAACAAGCATGGGTATGATACCGCATCCTTGAGTGTCATTGGATTTAACAGCTCCTTGCTGATTAATGTGTAACTTTGCCTGCAGTAGCAAGAAGATATGTTTGGATCTACGCGGCAGTTCAGTTCCTCTTCGTCGTGTTCTTCACTCATCTGTTCTACAGATTTGTAAGCACCTGAAAATTCTGAATAACTTACTGCTCAAATCAACATGTTGGATGTATGCTGACTCAATGCTGTGCCCGAAATTTTGTGCAGCTCCATCTGCAGGCTGTGATATCCATCATCCTGGCTACTTTCGCCGGCTTCGGCGTGGGCATGACCGGCAACTCCATCATCGTTGAGATACTACGGTGGAGGGTGAGGCAGGTGGCGCCTCCAGCTGAACCTCGTCGCAATCGCAGGGCGCAGCATCAAGCTCCAATCTCCGAACAAACCTCCAGTCAACCTTCAGCTGGCAACCAGGGACAGAGTATTAATAGTGCCGGCGCCGGTGATGTTGAGAACCCTGCCGTCCCTCAAGCATAGAACGCATGCAGGTTCCAGTTATCAGTTGTAGTTAGCCCAGGATGTTGGGACAAGTTTATTATTTTTTATTACTGTATATCAATCCTAGAACAGATAACAAAGTGGGTCTGGAAATTTTCTATGGTGAAGATGTAAATCCTTTTTTTTTCCAATGTTGCAGCATGAGTAGTGTGGATGAACTATATGGCACCCTGAAAAGAGGGTGGCGCCTCCAGCTGAACCCCGTCGCAATCGCAGGGCGCGCGCGGCGCAGCAGCAGGCTCCAGTGTCTGAACAAACCTCCAGTCAACCTTCAGGTGGCAACCAGAGACAGAGCAATAATGCCGGTGCCGGCGATGTTGAGAACCCTGCCGTCCCTCAAGCATAGAACGCATGCAGGTTCCAGTTATCAGTTGTAGTTAGCCCAGGATGTTGGGACAAGTTTATTATTTTTTATTACTGTATATCAATCCTAGAACAGATAACAAAGTGGGTCTGGAAATTTTCTATGGTGAAGATGTAAATCCTTTTTTTTTCCAATGTTGCAGCATGAGTAGTGTGGATGAACTATATGGCACCCTGAAAAGAATCAGAACCATATGCTGTTACAGGTTACCTCTGCTTTTGTTTTCCCGTCGTTAGTGTCAAGAAAAAAAAAAGTACAGTTTGCACTAAGAAAGGTGTATTAGAAATGGCGTTTGCAGTATCCGATCCTATAATATTTTTTCTATTTCTTTTTTTGATTGCCTTACAATTAGTTAGTCGAGAAATCATGTCACTTCAGAGAACTGCAGAAAATCAGAAATATTGGTTTGTGACAGTACAATTATTTGACATGTCTTTCGCACTTTGGGTACTAATGTGTCTTTCTTTGGACCGAAGAAGGTGAACGTTGGCCACTGCAAACAATTACAAATTCGCAATGCAAGGGAACAGGGAATGTTTGATTTGTATCAAATTTGCACTGCAAGGCCTCGCTAAAATCTGGTTGCCAATTGAAAAACCCATGATTCAGTCAAACAGTGGCAGAATAAAGTAACAAAGTTTGCCAAATTGTGTCAGCGAATCAAATGTTTTGCTGGAGCAGGTCAACACTGTAGAAGTTTGTTAAGACAACCGTCGCTACACGGTATTACTAGCATAAAGCCAAACAGTTCTGAATATTTTGCAGGCATTCGATGGGAAATGGAGGAGCATGATCGTGTTAGCAGAACATTAATTTTGAACAACTTCTGTACATAGCTTCCTCTAAATATACATTATCCCTTTCTCATTCAGCTATGTGCAGTAACTATTTAAGTAAGATAATTAAAACTAGAAGTGAGGTGCTGAGGCAAAGCACCCAGGTTACAGCTGAGAGAGCAGCAAAAAGTGGAAAAAGTTGTTCCAACGAACTGGCCATGACAGAAGTAAAGTAGTTCCAGTGACATGGCTGCATAAGCATATCAAAATGACTAAATCTGAGTTGTGAAGGAAGGATCCCCGGTTAGCAAGAAATGCTTTGGGCAGAGGTTCAAGTCTGGAATCGAATCACTTGCACTCAGGTGTCAAGTTTCCCTCTCACGCACGCTATCGCGCATCTCTCTCTTCACCGTCACCACCATGCATGACTGTTAAACTCTCTCTATATATATTCACCATCAGTCTTTCATCGATCACGCCTTCTAGCAATTTGCAATCTGTAGCTTGGTCGAATAGTAGGTTGTTCTAGCCAAACCACTAGCACAACAAGCACCACCATGGCTTCCAACAACAACAACGTCGTGGCGTCCGAGGTGAACACCGCCGTCGCCAAGCTCAACGACCACCTCACCGACGGTTCCACCACCACCATCATCACGCTAGCAGGGGAGAACAACGGAGCCACCATGGAGACCGCCGGCGACGTGGAGGACCTCGTCGTCGTCGGCAAACCGGACGAGCAGGAGCACGAGGATGATGAAGACCAGGAGGAGGAAGACGAGGAGGAGAGCGTGGTGAGCGCATACACCAACAGCAACTACCAGGCCGTCAACAACTCGGTGCTCGTCGCCGGCAGCTGCGCCGTCAACGACCCCGGCGTCCACGTCATCGTCGTCGAGCACGTCGACGAGATACGCGACTACGATGAAGACATGGATGGCCAAGAGTTCTAAGGACCGAGGAGATCATGAACTTGATCGAAATGTGATGCAAACGATCTGATCAACACAGTACGAAAATGTTTTAAACAGTTCGTTCAGGCGATCGATGAGTGAAGGGCTACTATGTATACATCCATATATGCATGACATATATCTGGTGCTTTGTTCGTAAGACTTCCATTTTAATTGCTTTCTTGGGTTGATGTACTACCTCACAGTATGTTGCTTGGGTCGAACTTTGTACTAGTAAGTTGTTTGGTGCGTATACTTGAATAAAATTCGAGCTTATAGTATTATGGCATGGGTGTAATGTCCACGGGATTCTGTTCATATGGTACACTCACAAACTCTGCACGGTGGGGAAATGCAACACTATTATACATATAAGACATAAAGGTTATGTAATCAGAAATTAAAGATCCATCAGAACCATTTCTTTCGGCGTGATGTAACATCAATTGCACCAGTAATTAGTCGACCCCTTGATAACCTTCTAAATATTTTGGAAACCAATCATGAACAACTAATAATCATGCTGAGAAAAGTATCGAGAATCAGAGTTAGTGATCAGATCATCATGAACCAATTCGGCTGCAGGCCGGGATCCCCACCGACGCCGTCAATAGCAATCATATGCGCCATAGATTTGTTGGTATCTCGATGTGAAAAGATGTATGGTCTCTCATACGTGTATTTTCTATGCATGAGAAATGTTTATATATGATAGATGAAAATACATCCAGATACATCATTATCTGTCTGCCCCCCTCTCCCTCGGCGGAAAAGTGAGCACCACTCGGTTTGATTATGTTAATAGCTGTGATTTTTGCAGTGTTTTCCCTGCTGTAAGATTAATTGTTTGGTTCATGTTGAATATTGATAATGCACGCTCATTGCTATAACGTAAAAAATGTGTACGTAAAATCACTCAAAAAAACGCAGACTATATAATTGTCGGTCACGTTCAACACAGCTAACTTCTGAAGATACCACCAGCAGTTTGTGAGAGAACAAAGAAGATTTTTCCCTTTTTGAAACGGAACTTACCAAACAAGATATGACGTTCCTTAGCATCGAAAACAGATCACTGAACAGTATCAGTGAACCAGTCCACGTACAATCGTGCGATATACTGCCCTGTTTGGATACTCTAACCGGGTTAGAGTTAGAGTTACAAAATAACTCTAACTCTATTCATAAACTAACTCTAACCATAGAGGTGTTTGGATGACAAAGTTAGATTGGCAATAATTAAATACATTTTTTCAATTATTTGGCTCATTTAAAACATATTTTTAGCAGGATTTTCGTGAGCCCCACCTCAATCTAACCCAAATAACACCTATTTACCAGAATAGTTTTTTTTGGGTGAGTTAGATGCCTCTAATCCTACTCTAACCCTCCTGTTTGGATACTTTTGGGTTAGTTTGGCCTAAACTAACTATAACCCATGGATCCAAACATTGCCACTATTTAGAAAATAAGAAATATCTTTAGTTTACTGTTTATTTCTAGGTATATCGTAGAAATATACTAAAGCACGATGAAATCCGTAAACAAGAGCAAGATCATCATAATTTTTTCGTGCCATGACGGCCAAAGGGATCCTTCCTTCCCCTCGCAAAAAAAAAGGGGGGGGGGGGGGCCCTCCTTTAAACAAAGTTGCAGTCTGAAATAACACGCAAGATAAATACACAGGGACCGCATGATCGTAGGGTGCACACTACGCTGCTGCTCATGCAATACTAGCAGCAGCAGTATGTAGGTATATACCTGGCATCAGACGATGGAGGCTCTCTGAAGCCAGAGACTATTAATCAAATTAAAAGTTGAGTTCTGATGATCTGAAGATTATATACATACACGCCCCATGGATCTGTTCTGTCAGTGTGGTCCTGGTTAGGACTGCCGAAGCCATCATTAGGCCCATATTGCAACTGCATGATGGTTCGAGCTCGCTTAATCATCATCAACATGTACATGACGGCCCTATCACCGCGCCACCGGGCTCTTTTGAAATTTGAGCAACACTTTGCGCTGCTGGTCTGTACCTCTCTAGTGTAAAAAATGCAGCGCCAATCTGGGAAAACAATATCGAACCTTCCATTCGAGATCCTATGTATGCTTGCAATCACTGAGCATTCAAAATTCCGTTTCAATTCACAAATGAAGTTGAGATTCTTCTCACAATAGTATTTTGTATTTTCCTATGTACGAAATTCTTGAGAGTTTGATGATTTTGCATTTTCCTTCAGTGGAAAACTAAGTACCGTGCGGGTACAGTAGAGCAGGGAAATCTTACTCCAGGGCTTCAAAAGGTGGAAATTTTGGTTTACGCAACAACCCAAGTTTTGGCATAATTTACAAACTGAAAAATCAATTTTAAAATAGTTTTAACCCAATATATTTTCAACATTTAATTAAGTAGCTAGTAGAAACGATAAACTCTACTCTCCATTCGAATACAAAAAAAAAAGAGAAACTCAACTCCAACACATGATTAAGAGGTGAGCTGCTACTGTTCCATCAGTTGCCAGTTCTGCTCCGAAGCACTATAAAACCCACCGCACTCGCCAGTCCAAAACAGAGCAAACTCCCTCCCCCATTCCAAAACAGAGCAATCTCTCTCTCTCTCTCTCTCTCTCTCTCTCTCTCTCTCTCTC
>LAPY01003992.1:34962-49173 GCA_000970635.1 Eragrostis tef
CCCCCCCCCCCCCCCCCCCCAACTACAAAGAGTGTCTCCCGATATATATTCAAACTCTCAGTTGCGAAGGCATGGTAAACTAATGTACTACCAGGCTGCTCAATCGATCGAACGGAATCCTCATGTTGCATAGCAATGATGTGTAATCAACTTTTGGCCAACAAACGAGAAACGATCGGCACAGTTTGGGATAGGCGCCGTTTGGACAGTATACTGATGCTATCCATAACAGGTTTGTTCTAGAAAAAAAAATCAGAGGTACTGGCCTTCTTGCAGCTTCACCATTTCGACATGAGCCAGAATGCAGACATATACCAACACAGTTGGATCGATCGTAACTTCTACAGAAGGCAGAATAGAATTCAGAGTCCTGGAGAAATTCAATCAAGAAGATTCAGGAAATATGACGTGCAGCATGCACTGTGGGGATGATTGAATTCGATCCACATGCTCAATATTCATGTCTCCAGTCCAGAACAATTGTCTCGATTGCATGATTTTTGTTAGTATTTGATTGATACAAACAATTTTGAGGGAGGCAAGTCTCGGGATAGCCCAGACATTACCTGGTGTCTTAAGAGACCTAGGGATGATTGCAGCCAACAAGGCATATCTTTGATGATTTCGGGATGGATTCTCCATGCTTTAGTAAACTAGCCATGGCCTTCTTTGTTCCTTGCTGAAAGCTGAGATTTGTCTAATAGCAGCTCTCGTAACCCTTTTTTTAGCGAGAAGCTGGACGTACTAATATGTACTGTTGAGTCCAGCAAAACAGAAAAGTGATCACATTCGGATTTCAAAATAAGTAAATAAATATAAAAAATATGCTTCCGTTTACGGTGCGGTAGACTAAAACTAACCATATGTCCATAACAGTTCTTTTAAGTTTCATTTTTCAACTTTATCGAGCAACTTGTTTTGAGCTGGGTTTGCATTAATAAATATGGGCTTAAGGCTTCTGTTTTCAATATGGCAGAGATTGATTGATTTTTTTGTTTGTTATTTATTTATTTTAACCAAGAGGCAATACAAGAGCCTGCACAGTACTGTATAATTTTATAACAGTTTTCACTGTAGCCATTCTTTTGTAGCTTCACCTGGGTTTCGTATGTGTGCCTAAGGGCAACCGCAATGTTCAAGCCCAAAGCAGTCCATAGGAGTGGGCCCTGCAGCAGGTGATCCATAGCTATGGTAAATTGCACAATGGTAGTCAATAGAGGGAGCCCAGCCAAGAATAAAAAATCTTTTATTTTGTGGTGCAAATGGCAACCATGTTGGTGAGAGAGGCCATGGGATGAAAATAATTCATTTTTTAATTCTTACAGGCAGTCCACAGTACTAAAGTCGACTGGAACTATTGACTGCTTATGGACTAGTTGCACAATGTATATAGACTGGTTGAATCATTTGTTTATTCACTATTGACTGCTTTTTTGCAACATTGTGGTTGCTCTAAGGACGCTGCTGCTGCCGCAGATCGACCCGGAGAGGAGTCCACCACCGCCGCCCACGTCGCCTTCTACCCCGACGCGTTCATGCAAAGGTTCTCCGAGGGCAGACCGTCAGATCAATGATCGATGAACCCGGCCCAATGTGATGCCACAGCATACACGTCAAAGAGAACAAGTAAATATCAGAGCAGTAGACAGCAGAGTACTGTTCGCAATGCATTACACTACTGTTAAAACTGCTACAACCCTCCCAAGCATATTGACCTATTGTATTGAGTGAATCAACAAGTATAGTCATCTCACTAACACCAAACTTCTCTAATCCTAGATGCTACTTTCAGGTGTCTGAAAAAACAGAAATATGACTGATGAATGAAGAGTACAGATAACACCAACCAGAGCCTCCTAGATGGCGAGAGAGGAGAGATTGAAACAGTACAGAAGCAATATTAATTAGCCGAAATACCGGGACGGATTATCAGAACAAGACACTGAAAATTTCTTGTTCAATCATGACCTAGCTTCAAAGAAGAATCCATGCATTGTAGAAGAGGAAAATCCATGAATTGTAGAAGAGGACGAAATGGCTAAACCTCCTTACAATGGGATGTCATTTCAGAGCTCTGAAGACGCACACCATTTCTTCTACTTCCATGCGTTTTAGTGGGATTTTCAGTGGTGATAGCAGGGACATACCAGACACAAAGAAAGAAAAGAAACAATGAATTTTCAAGACTGACCCCAGCATTTGGCAAACTTCTTTGGAACATAGCACTTGTCAGAAACAGCAAACAATCAAAACCAATGTTTCTCTGTAACATCTCGTTGACGTAGCGCAAGGGACTAGATGTCTCGTAACAAATATAAGTGACAGAAAAGTTAGAGCAACCTAACCCAGATGAACTAATAACCAACAACTTCCAGATCCTGATATAAAATGAAAAATTAATTACCATATTGAGGCTCCACTGAAAGATCATCTTAACTACCAATTTGACTACTAGCTAGTGTAAAGACATTGTTCTCTGAAAATTGGTAAACGAATATTAAAAAAGATGTGCATACTTTACTCTTGGCAAACTCAAGAAAACTTTCCAGCATTTTAATCTGACCAGCAGATGAAATTTCTTTCTAACAAAACAAAAAATATATATTAGACAATTAAATTCTATATTTGAGTGATCTGAGCTCCCAGAATCTCCTCGTACACTATCATTATCTTCTGTAGATGGTTCGTCCACTGAATGACTTGCCGAGGTGCCAACCGGACAGCGAAATCTTTTCTTCGCCATCTAAGAATAACTAATCAAGAGAATTAGTAACACAATTGATAATCTCGTTGAACGTAATAAAACAGGAGCAATATGGGTGCAATAATTATTGATAACCAGAGGAGCCAGAAAAAGATACTGAAACAGAACTGCTACAACCCTCTCAAGCATATTGACCTATTGAACTGAGCATCCGGTATTGAGGGCATCAACAAGACAAGTATAGTCATCTCACTAACACCAAACTTCTCTAATCCTTAGATGCTACTTTCAGGTGTCTGACAAAACAGAAATATGACTGATGAATGAAGAGTACAGAGAACACCAACCAGAGCCTCCTAGATGGTGAGAGAGGAGAGACTGAAACAATACAGAAGCAATATTAATTAGCCCAAATACTGGGACGGATTTATCAGAACAAGACGCTGAAAATTTCTTGTTCAATCATGACCTTTCAGAGAAGAATCCATGCATTGTACTAGAAGAGGAAATGGCTAAACCTCCTTACAGAGAATGAACCTACAGTCAGACAACTCACATAATGATTCGATCAGTAACTGAAATAATAATAACAGATCTGAATTTCTTCAGTTAAGTTACAAATTAAGGGACCAATTGAGTTGGCTGGATACATATTCTCCAGTACATTGCAGTACAAAAACGTCTCTGAATTCACATTTCACGTAAATATAAGTTGAGAATTAAATTTGGCCCAGTAGTTAATTATACCGGAGAAAGCTTGCTACTACAAAGGCTACAAAAATATCTTATGCATAAAGTAGGATTGAGTTGATGATTTTCAGAGGAAACAGACATGGGCAACCAAAGAAACTGATGGATTTGAAACTACATGCGTGTGAGTAATTCGACTGAAATAGAACTCATTAATAACTGAACAATGTATAGCATAATTCGACTGAAACAGAACTCATTTATAACTGAACAACGTATAGCAACCACGAAGAAATTTCACTACTATGACTCCTTTAACAGACTATTCTTAACTAGTTATTACATCGATCCTTTGATTCTTTCGAAAAGAAAACGAAACGACCTATAGAGAAGGGAAGGACACGACTCGACTCGGGCGCAGGAAAACGATGTGCATGATCAGAATTCAGTTCAGGCTTCGCGCGCAGCTTCTTCCAAGATGTGCGGCCACAGGTCCGCGGATAGGTTGAAGATGCGATCTTCAAGGTACCTTACTATTTTCCTGCGATAGGGCCTGTTTCGGGGGTCGGTGAAGAACTTTACCGCATTCTTTTTCAACTTGCGCTTTAACTGGCACAACTTGTTCACAAGCTCGCTGGGGTCGACGAAGCGGCGACTGAGCAGATCATCCTTGCGGAAGGCCTTGAAGAGGACCGCAGGCTGCGGGATGACGCCGAGGTTGACGTCGCGGAGGCACGCCACTGTGAACAGGATGGCGCAAGCGTCTTCATTGAACCATCTTTTGTGCGGCTTCTTGCTTGTGACCTCGGTGTCCTCTGCAAGGATGGGGGCTGCCGACCTGGTGGAAGAGGACGACTTTTTTGTGGAAGAGGACTTTTTTCTGGACTCAGCCATGGACTCTGTGGCAGCGGAAGATGGTGCTGCGGCGGAGGACAGATGAGTGGTGGCATTGGAAGCGGCGGCAGACAAGGAGGATTCGGATGAAGTAATTAGGTCGATAAGGACGACCTTGGGTGGAGATGGCTTTGGCTTGCGAACTTTCATGGGGGAGGAGGAGCTCAGTTCGATTACGACCTTTGGCGGGCGCACAAACTTGGCGGCGGCGCGGGAGGAGGCAGGGATTGTTGGAGCCATGGCGAATGATCTGCCTCTCTTGGTAGCAATTCGCTGGTATTTGTAGAGGAGGAGGAAAAGGGATTTTCACGCCGCGTGCGGGAGCAAAAGCGCGCGTACGTATTTCTCCCGCCACCGCCAAAAGCAAAAGGGCTTCTTGTTTGCCAAAAACGCGACGCCTGAATTTTTTCAAACCAAAGTAACACTCCTCCGCTCTTCCCTCACGATCGAGCCTTGATGGATGCCTCGATATGGCAGGAGATCGAATGCAATTAAGGGCATATATGCATGCAGCCTCGATATGGTAGCGTATTATACGCAGCCTTTTTTAACCCACGCAATGCATATATACATGCAGCCTTATTTCCTTCCACAGCGATATTATTTGCAAAGTCCCGCAGTTCAGACGTGCGTTAATACTGGTACTAGGAGAGTCGGGGGAGATGTTTGGTTCTTGCATGACCTTATTATCACTAAACTAACAGAGATGCATGCAGAATAGCTATGAAACGGTGCCCCGCCAAACTCGAAGGCCGCATCTCAAAACCCAAATGCAATATTGCCAAATCAAAGTCATAGCACTAACTTTTTGTTTTTGAGAGAATAATACAGGCCCCTTTATTACGTATTACAGAGGGATTACAATCTGTAGGTACAGAGCTGAGCTCATAAAGAAAACTGGAGAATAATCACAGTATGTAAGAGGAAAAGACATTCGCCGAGGCATACTGCGCACAACAGTGAGGTGCATAATTAGTGCCTCGATCAATATGATTCTAAGAGACTTAACAAAAGTTCCTGTGGACCTCTTGTATCTCGTGCCCAGTCCCTGCAAGTACAGAATACTGTCCTGAGTTCAACATGTTAATCAGGATATTATGGCTAAGGGACTCGATAATCATGTCGTGGTGCCAATACATAGCAAGTAGGAGGCCGTCTCTTATAGCAGTAGCTTCACCAGTCAAGACGTCAGGTAGGCTGTCATATAGTTTTACTCCAGCGAGTAGGAGTACTTCAGTAGTAGCAGAACAATTTAGTAGTAACTAGTATTTCGCGCGCCGCTCGTCCATTTTCTGAATTCGTTGTGAGATGTTGACAATATGATACGCTGTCCAAATATCTGGGCCTAAACAAAACGCCATTAGTAACCAACTTTGCTAAAGGAAGTAAAAGGAATGATTTTAGGACTACATTATCCCGATGGTAAAAGTTTTTGTTTAAAGACATAGTAACATACAGTGTCCAGCATAACATATTGCTTGTTCTTAAGGTACAGGGTTCGGACGAAACCACACACATAGATAATAGAGCAGTCGGTATATCCGTTGATGCTAGTTAAAGAGTAGAAGCAGAGGCAGCAGTTCTATACAAACACAACTGCGTTAATTAATCTAGGCGAATCGTGTTGTTAAAGAACTGTAGCTTGACAAATGATCTGCTTCACCCCAGTCGAGTCTATTCCATTCTTCGGTCATTTCGTTGATGATTTTGATCCGATCTATTCTCAGCTGAATATGTATCACTCTGAGAGTCGCGACTGCAGAAATGCCTTTTGAACAATATAGTTCCTGTGCATATCAGCCAAGAATTGGTAGGATGTTAGTTGTATGCTTCAGAAAAGCTTAAAGGATGAAATGACAGTAAAAAAATTAGAAAGGACACCATGATGATCAAGTAAACGAACAAAGTAGAACCAAGAGTGGAATAAGATTCTGTGACTCTGTCAAGGCCAGTCACATTAACACAACTTTTGTTTTCAGCTGGATTTACAAATATATCAGTTGTTAAGCAAATCCATAGCAATCGGTCAGAATAGGCCGGGACGATTTTCATCAAATGATGTAGAGGCCGGGACGATTTTCATTTGCTTGATGAAATAGAATTTTCCTTCATCTAAAAATAGCAATCGGTCAGAATAGGAAACCATAACTGACAGCGGAACAATAGGTGGTGGCAAGTACAAATTAAATAACTCAAATGCCAAGCAATCTCAGCAGTCAACCTAAAACGAAACATCTGCATTTTTAATAATCACAGTAAATCACAGCTTAATTACAACTGCAAGGAATACGACAGAACTGTAGCCCAAGAAGTATTTATCTCTCGCATTAATTGTGAGTCTATATTGCTGGAATGAGATGCAACCAATTTTACTTGGAATATCATCATCTATGCAGCGATCTTTTAACAACATGCACAAACTTGTTTACCAACAAGGCAATGGCCTGCCTTCAAGGACCAAATTCAATCTTCTCTCGTTTTTCCATCCCTCATATTGTCATAAGTTTCTGTTATGGATATCATGTATCCATAAGGGTCAGAATAGAGGTAGGAGGATCTAACATAGCACTAACATTATAAGCAGGGTTATAGGACATATAATGGAAACTATTAGTCACTAACAAATTTCATAGTAAGTATGTCGATACCCTACATCACATGCCATCTGGAACAGTTATCTTGAGTGCCCAACAATTTTTCATTACTTATTTTAGAAAGTTTACCCACACAAACGCATGGTGCCTCAAACATTTTTTTTTAATTAGCAGCAATGTCATTTCAACAAAGTCATCAGCTGTATTTTTTTTCGATGGATCAGCTGTAAAGCCACGTAACAAAGTATACTAACAACTATAAGCCAGTTGCAACCAAACTATTTAGAAAGATTTTTACTCCTGTAAAAATGCACGTGCGCCACGCACGTGTGTTTAAAAATTTCATCGTTTGGCAAGACCATGAGAATTATAGAGTACTTGACTATACTTTGTCAAAAATCATGTTGGCCATGTAGCGTGTCCCGCAAAAATGTTTGCCATGCAGCGCATCAAGCAATTTTGGCGCCCACGTGTCATCTATTTGTAAATCAAATAGAATATATGTGTACTGTTATTAGCACACAATCCACAGATGCATCATTTTTCAACCAAATAGTTGTATAACATAATAAAAAATAGTTGTAGTAGCATAAACAAAATAAACACCAGAAGAACTCCATTTCAATCGTCTATTACAATGCACTACCCCACATGCGTGTCTAAAAGGTTCAAATGATATTTATGATGAAGCTGATAATTACATAGAAAATATATTTCCTCTGATTAATAAAAAACAAGTAATTAAAAAAACAATGTCAACAATACATATAAAAACACAGAAGAAGTGAGTATCTGAATATTACAAATGAATACAAACATCATAGACAGTTAGGATATCAATAAATCCCTCAAAATTAAAATTGTAAACTTGGTTGAGACCCAATGCCTACTTTTACATACACTGAAACCAAAATTGATTTCACAGTAGTATATCAAAGGAAACAAGCTCCGCTTCATAAAACACTGCGGAGTTTGGAGGAACCACACCAAGATCCTGCACTATTTCAGTGGGACACAAATGGTATTCCGGCTAAGGAAACATCTTCTTCAGACCTCTCAATTCAGCAAACTTTAGTGATTTAATTTTATTTAGAAGAGAATAAACAAAATATTGAGGAATCTTAAGAAACTTTCATGCAGTTTTTAACCACATTAAATATGACCTTTTCTCACTCTATTTAGCCTAGGTATTTTGACCTGTGAGTGACTGCTGAAAAGAATAGAAAATAATTACTGCGTATCTGAAGGTTTGTTTCTGCCATAAAGCACCATTGACAGCAGCACAAAAAATCTTTAGAGAAAGCTCACTCAGGATGACTAATCGTCAAACATTTTAGATTGACCAATCTTAGTTATCCTAATTTTTGGCATTTAATATTCAGATTATAAGAAAGTATAGAATTCACCCGATCCAAACATTTGAAACATGTGATAGGTGGCTTTATAACAAAAATCTAAAAATATCAAACTTAATATTGACTAACAAAATATGTTGCTGATAAGAAAAAGAGATCAACAATGACAACATGAGGACCTGAGTGTAACATAGAGACACCGAATATGATATTTGCGATATGTAACAATTCATGCCAATCAAAAGCCAATGAAAAAAGGGGGAAAGTATATACTGAGTTGTGTGCATGTCGGGTATAGCGAATTTCCACCTCATGGAATTGTATTGACCGTAGCTCAAAGTTTCAAAATATTTGCAATGTTAAAATCAAATCATAGCACTGTTTAAATAAAAAGAATATAGGAGAGGTACAACAAATGTAGTTGCCTGTTGATGGCATACATTCCAGGAAACAGTAAAGCAATGTGCCTGCATCCTCATACTATATCTATGGCATCAATGAGCCAGAAAAATAATTGTACCTATGGAAAGTTACCATCGTCAGATATTAATTTGGTGTTCCATGCGGTGCTGCTTGTGTATCTGGTCTAGGAGCAAAGCTCAGTCGCATGGTTTTGTGCACTGGCCAGTGTACCTCGTCTGCATCACCAACGACGTGCCTCATGGCATACTGCACGCAACACGCAATAGTGAGCTGCATAGTAATCTCTTCGACCAATATGTACGATGATAAAAGACTAAAGAACCAAACCTGTTGAACTCATGTATCTCGATCCAAATTCCAGCTAGAAAATCTTGTCCTCCTGAACTCACACATGTTAATCAGAATATGGCTATCTGACTCAATAATAGTGTTGTGGTGTCCATTCGCTGCCAGTAGTAGGCCTTATACAGGAGTAGCTGCACCAACCATTTTACTTCTGCAGCAAGAGTAGTAATAGCTGCATTTTATTACTAACATATGACTTTTGTAACACCAGAACAATTGATGTAAATATTTAAGAATTAGCAGCACTAAAGCACAAAATGTTGCCATCAAACAGTTATAAACTGAACACGAACTATACCAGATGACCAAGCTTGGCAAGGATGTGCCAAGTGATAATATATGAGCCTATAATCAAGTAATGAAATGCTACAGAACCATACAAGGCCAATCTCAAACATGAGGAAAGTGCAGGCCCGCAATTCTGAACCTACTCTCTTAACACTGAAAATTGATAAATTTCAGTTAAATAGCACATGAAAAATTACTCATATGAGAATGCAGGCCAATCTTAATAAGAATATCATAAGCTTACGTCCAGAATTTGCAAGGGATCAATCAATAAAAAGTATTTTCCTATACAGAATATATGATACTATATAAACCGAAAGATTGACTAAAAGAAATGTCAAGGCGATGAGCATGTGTATAGGCCAGATTATAGGGATCCGTATTTAACCACGTCACTAACATGTCAAGGTGATAAGCATGTGTATATGCAGTTACAATTTTTTCTCGCGAACAGACTGTAACTGATTATTTGTGTAACTGAATCATTTTAGAAATATTGGACAACATTCACTCTCCCCAGAAAAATAGTAAAACAGATCCCGTGCAACCAGCAAACATAATTAACAGGGACTATACCATCTCCATCCCAAGATGGGACGAATATCAAATACATACCTTTTGATTAGGAGGCAGTGTTCTCCTATGATGGTGATAGTATGCAAAGCTAGGATATGCAGCCAGGAGCAAGAGCATTTCTTCCAACACGTTGCGTGCAGGGCCGACCCAGCGAGCGTCCCCGGGTAGCTGGAGGAGCATGAATTGGAGGAATAGTAACTGGAACGAAACCGTCCTCCTCGCCAGCGGAGGCGGGCAAGGCCACCGCCTGTATCCGTGCATTCTAACTCTGACAAGGTGAGACGAAGCAACGCTGAGATGGAGACAACACCAGCAACAAATAGAGATCAGGTGCTGTCCACCAAGACGCTATGACCATGACTGAGATTTTGTACCTTGAGCCCAGTCAACTGCAGCGAAACCTGCTAGCCGGCCGCCTCCACGAATGCGTCCATTGCCAGCACCTGGAGCAAGTAAGCAAGCAACAAGTTAATAGTTGCATCCGTGAAGGAGCGCAGATCTGCTAAGGACTCGCCTAGCCGCCGCTCGCACGGCCGCCGCGACACCCACCTTCCTCACGCCACGACCATTCGAGGAGCATGAATTGGAGGAATCACCAGTAGCCGCTCGCCGGTGCCACCCCGCGCGTTAGGAAACGTCGTGCATAGACCCGTGCTGGATTGCGGTGGCGAGATGCAAGGAGCCCGTCACGGGACGGGGGGAGGGGCGCAGGTGGTGCCGCGGCGTGGTGGTCAGGACGCAGGGAGCGGGGGGGCGGTGCGCAGCGATGGCGGCGCCCTCTGTGTCTGCTTGGACCAGTGGCTGGGCCGCGTTTTAGGTGGGAGTCGAGAGAAGGGAGAGGAGCAGGCGCAGGGCAACGGGAGCTTGATTCTTGGAAGAAAGACGCGTCTTTCGCTCCCGTTGCCTACCCCAACCTGCTTGGGACAAAAGGCTATGTTGTTGTTGTTGTTGATTTCTCTCATATCCGATTATCTGCTGCCAATCACCTAAATTTGCTATTCTACATTGCATGATCTCAGAGAAGCATGCACAAGAAATTGATGAGTGATTAGTCCTCAGATTTCTCATCTTAAATTGTTGTTAGTTGTATATCTATTAATCCTTTGAAGCCATAATTTCCATTTGTCTCGGGTATTTTATTGTGATCCTGTTTTGCCATAGTGGTCTCATGTATTTTATTGTTATCCTGGTTAACCATGGTTGTTTGTGGCTTTGATCAGCTGCCACATTTTATGTGTTGACATCTCAACTGGCCTCACAACCTTCAATATTTACAGAGGTAATATAGTTGGTCCCTTTCTTTCGACTTAGCAGAAGTTTATTGACGGGACCATTCAAGTGATGGGGGGTTTTGCCTGTCTCTTATTGTCCACCTGTTTAGCTCATGGTTAAATAAAATGATTTCCTATTGTCAATTAGCTTTCCTCCTGCATTGGCCTCTAAATGTGATGGTGCAAATCTTACTGAACTACTTGAATTCTGTGCATTATCTTCGGAGTTAATCAAACAACACGATCTTTCAAAGACCTGCACTTTTTTATTTTGCTAAACTCACTATTTTCCTTTCTCTGGACCAGATTCCTATATTAGTATATGAGAACTTTCTCAATTACAGATTGGGTAATCTTACATCATACTTCTTTGATATTTGGCTTCGGTATTAAAAATTAATCAGCTCTCCAAGCTGTATGACTATCGATGCTGGGGCATGCATCATCATGCCATATAATTTTAGTTGTGATCATTTTTCAAACTTTTTGGTAAGGTTGTATTCGGTTCTTCTAATTTCCTTTATCTTTTTAGAGTTAATTTGCTTTATTAATCCAGATGATAGCGCGTCAGCTCAAAGGTTTGGAACTTGCAAAGATGAAGAAGGTGCAGGGACTTCTATTATCATTCGTGGATGGCGCACTACTGTATTCGATGAGCTTTATTTAGTTTCTTCGGCTATGGATGTAGACTGTAAACATAAGAAGAGCATTTGTTAATGATCGCTACCTTCATGTTCCAATAACTTTCTATCTAATGAAACATCTAATGTGTGAGCAAAGGATAATTTGTGCTTTTCCTGCTGTGTTTGATATGAATTTTAAAAGAATGTGTGTTTGCCGGCTCTTTGCTGCATCTAATGGGTGATGCGGGCCGGGATGGGGCATGGCCTGGGGGCACAGCGGCCGGTCCTGGGAGCAGCTGCGCTAGCGTCGCGGTGAGCTGATCCTTCCCGATCCGATTCTTGTTTCTCCCAAAATTTGTCTTTGTATTCTAATTTCCTGAAGGTTGGTAGGGAGGCGGATGATTTCCTTTATTTGATTTTGAGGAGAGAGCACGAAGGATTGGCTGGTTCTGGGAACAATCTCTGGCCTGACCTGCAGGAAAAAAAAAATGCTCATATATTTAAATTATGTGTTGAAACAGTCTTCTGTAGGAACCATCAAGTGTCTCTTCGAGTTAAAAATATGAAGGATTGTGTACCATATTCCTGATTGCATTGAGTACGACACGTGCCATGGCTAAAAATAAATAAATGAAAACTGGATCAAATAGTTGCATTCCAAGAAGAGTTGTATTATGCAGTTTTTCACCCTTCTTTTTTCCGCTCTGGCTGTGGAATTTCCGCGTAAATTCGTACAACATGGTAGGGTTGTGAGGGGGTTTACTGTTTAGGTTCTAGGATATTCTGCTGCCGACAACATGTTGTGCCGGCGACTGCAGTGTTACACATTTTTTCTTACAAGATACTCTCTCTGTTCTTTTTTATATGACACCGTTGACTTTTTTGATGAACTTTGACCAATAATATAGATTTAAATAATTACTTTTTGAATGTCTTTAAAGCTAACGAAGGGTCAAAGTAACAAAAAAAAAGTCAATGGTGTCATATAAAAAAGAAAAAAGAACGGAGGGAGTATCTTCTTACACAGTCGAGCAAGTTTGAATCTTTTGCTGTCTGGAATTCTGAAACTGAACCTATCGGCTGGGCCTTGCTGGGCCATATGACCAGGTGGGCCTTCCAAATTCGGCTGGGCCTTGCTGGAATTGCCTCATATACGCGATGATCCATTATTCCATTTGTTTTCTCCGTTGGCGCAGCGGATAACGTACAAGTTCACAGGCAGCTCCTCTGCTCTGCTCCAGCCATGGCCTCCTCCGCCGCCTCCCTACGTTGCTGCTGCAGAGCCCCCTCATCGCCGCCGTCCGACGGAAACCGGTGACGACGAGGCGCCGCGCCGTGCCGGCCAAGATCTCCTGCATCGGATGGGTGCGTACCTAGTAGTACTGATCTCTCATTCCAAAATTCGCGAGCTGGAGCTCCGGCCTGCCTCTCGTTTAGTCCTTGTTATTGACGTGTTGGTTGGCAGGACCCGGAGGGCATCCTCGCGCCGCCGCAGGGCGGCCACATCGCGCGCCTCGAGTTCCGGCGCCGCCTCGAGCGGGACTCCGATGCGCGCGAGGACTTCGAGCGGCAGGGGGGCGAGGTACGCACGCACGCACGCCACCCGAACCGCACTCTTCTCTTCTCTTCTCTTAGCTGGGCATTCCATCGAGCGGGTTGTGACCATACCTTGACGCGTGACTGCTGCTGCTGGATAGGACAGGCGCGGGTCATCCCTGACACGGACGACGGCCTCGTCGAGTTCTTCCTCGACACCGATGCGCGCGAGATCGAGGTCGAGATCAGCAGGCTGCGACCCAGGTGAATCACAGCTCCCAAGCCTGCCCTCCCCTTAGTGCTGTTGAGTGTTGAGTTCATCGCTTACTCGGTTTCCTTAATCTGTTTGCTACTACAAGGCTCAACCAGGGCTTCTTCGACCACATCACGCGTGAAATAGCACAGGTCAAATTTTCAGTCACCAGAACAGCGGTATATCCTTTTCTCGTGCACACTTTGCTTGCTTGCCACCCGCAAAATAAACAGCCAAGATGCTGACATCCGTTTGCCCATAGGAAATGGAGGACAGGTTGATCGAGTTGGAAGCAATGCAGAAGGTTCTTCTTGAGGGAGTCGGTCAGTAAACTTATGCAATGACATTAGTTAGTACTCAACAATCCGCATAACCATCATGCTCCCTGGCTACTGCAGAGGCGTATGATAAGTTGCAAAATGACCTTGTGACAGCTAAAGAACGACTGATGAACATTCTGCAGTCTACTGATAGAAAAGCAACGGTGAGTGAGTGAGATCACGGAAAAGCTAGCTAGATGAGGATCCTTTCAGAACTCTGTTGTTGTATAATAACCCGTCGGAACACCAACTGATATTGTCAACTGATCTTGTCCAGTTGCTTGAAATGGTGGAGCGGAATGAGCTGAATATGTCCATATTAACTCTTCTTGATGAGAA
>LAPY01003994.1:0-17776 GCA_000970635.1 Eragrostis tef
CTCTTTGATGTGACCCCTCTAAACTTTAGACCTCTGGAAACTAACACCCCGAGCTGCCATATTTTGCTGCGGTCGCCATTCGCCAACACGCACGTCTGCTTCGAACCCGCGGCCTCCTGATTCTTTGCTCAGCCAGCGACCGGCCGTGGAAACCGCGGACGAACCGAACACGACGGCCACCGTGCCGACGGAAACCGAACCGAACCGAACCGACCCCGCCGCCCCACGCCACGTCCGCCCGCATCCCAGTGACAAGCGGGGCCCGCGCCGCGCCGTCCGCGATCACGCCAAGGGCAGTCCGGTCACTCCAACCACCGTGTCGCTTTCGAACTCCGCCACCAACTGCTCCCGCAGGCCCCGTTTGGTAATTTTGGTAGTGCTACCAGCTCGTACCGCCGCTGCCACCACCAGCAGCGGAGCCGAACCACCAACTCCCCTCGTCGCGCATCGCGAGAGGCTTCCAGAAGCTTCGCGAATCGGTTCCCTGCTCTCGATCGCTCGCTCGCAATGCCGGAGGAGAAGGAGTACGCGCCCGTGCCGCTCGGCCAGGCGGCCGCGGAGGCGGCGGCAGCGGCCCAGCGCACCCGCCTCGTCCACCCGCAAGGTCCGGATCCCTTTCGCTCCTCAACTCGCCCCCAGCCGCTTGGATCTAGTCGCGCCTGCGCGGCCGTACTGCTCCAGGTCCCGGCTCCGGCTCTTGGGGAGGGCAGAGGGCCCAGTCTGCAATGCGTGCGCTAGCTAGTAGATCTTAAATGTGGGATTTTAGCTGGTACGTGAGGAAATTTTCTGCCAATGTTCTTTGGCTTCAAACGAGTTTTGAACTTGAGGCGTGGTTCTATTGTACAGAAGGAAGAAACGAGTTTTCAACTTTAAGCGTGTTTGTATTGTAAAGAGGGAAGAACATGTTAATTTGTTGGACAATATTCATTCAGGTATAGATGTATGATCATCTAACTTCCTTGAGTTCCTCAAAAAATCCCAACTGATTAGACTCAGGCTGAAATTTCTACATAAGATCAATGGAGACACAGCCGCATACATATCTTGCTATCTCATCATCTTTTCAATCTTAAAGACTTATTTGTTAAACCAGCAATATGTTTTGCATCATTCATAGCTTTAGTGATTAATTGATCCGATTTATGCAAAATGTGGGCCAAATTTGGTATTGTCACAATCTCTTTCAAATAATCATACATCTCTATATGCATGCATGTGCTACATTGTTTCCACCCAGTTGTTTCATGTTTGATGCACTTTAACAGGCATGCTTCGCTGTCCTTCAAAGCTGGGTGTCAAGGAAGTTTATGACCGGATGGTATGTGTGCAAGGATTAATTCAGACATTTCGCAAGAGCTACAATAAAATATCTAGGCTAATATCCTTTATTTGCCTATGGTTTCTTTGCAGTGTAGTTCTTTTCCCTATCGCTGTCACATTCTTCCTCACATGGTGGTTTATTCAGTTTGTTGATGGTTTCTTCAGTCCACTCTACGCGAAACTTGGCTTTGACATATTTGGTAATTGTTTGTGTTCTTACCTTGTTCTTGTCATGGTATGTTACTTCGATTGTAGTATTAGAAATTTGCCAATTTGCATATTTAATCCTCTTTATACGAGTATTTATTTACAAGGGATTTTTTTCCATGACTCTTATCTGTATTTTCATCTACCTTTAAACTTGTTGAATACCTGACGAACATTCATGACCTGTACATATGAGCGCTCTTTCTCAAATTCATTTTTTTATTTTGTTCATGAAAAATGCTCATGTCAATATTTCAGGCCTTGGGTTCTTGACTTCCCTGGTATTTATATTTCTCATTGGAATATTTGTGTCATCTTGGGTTGGTTCAACTGTTTTCTGGGTTGGAGAATGGTTTATAAAGAAAATGCCGTTAGTGAGGCATATATATTCTGCATCAAAGCAAGTTAGCACAGCTGTTTCACCAGGTAATGTAATTCATGCACAGTTCCAATCCTATCTTTCACCAGAATGTTCACCATTTGTACCTTTGTTTTCTTTTAAGCTGTCATTTGCACATTTTTTTAAGAGTTTCATTTAGTTTTTCATGCCAGGGTAGAACACACCCCTATATACCTAAAACTAATGGATTTATCATTTAAACATTATCACTACTGTGCTTCATAAGGAGCTGAACCTGATTGGGTTTTGTGATATCATTTTTAAGCCATGTGCTGTTATGAGGACTATGCTGTTTCTTTTTGCTTGTGACTGCCATATGAATCATGACTCCTTACACAAACATACTTATGTGCACTAGATGTCTCATGTCTGTTTATGTAGATGTAAACAAGTTGATAAATTTAATCTTTATTTCTGATTTTCATGTAGTTCTTTTCTTCAGTCAGAAACGTTTCTTATAATATGTTTTGCCTTTTGACAGATCAAAACACAACAGCATTTAAAGAAGTTGCGATAATCAGCCATCCTCGTGTTGGTGAATATGCATTTGGATTCATAACTTCAACCATGGTTCTTCAGGTACTTTTTGCACATTTTACGATGATTCAGAAGCATGATTGTGAAAACTCATTCTATAACCTATATTCTCCTTTTGGTTAGATAATACTATCCCTGTTTAAACCTATCTTATTAGCTGAATTGTGGGTCCTATATGTATTGTAACCTAACAAGATAGTCCTCTCTTGCATGACTATTAAGAATTTAAGATGGGAATTAAGTCTCATTTTAGCAAAGAATCAAAGACCCAAATTGATTTGGTCATTCTGATTCTCTATGGTTAGTTCAATGTCTGTATTCTCCTTTTTGTTAGATAATATTATCCCTGTTTAAGCCTATCTTATTAGCTGAATTGTGGGTCCTATATATATTGTAACCTAACAAGATAGTCCTCTCTTGCATGACTATTAAGAATTTAAGATGGGAATTAAGTCTCATTTTAGCAAAGAATCAAAGACCCAAATTGATTTGGTCATTCTGATTCTCTATGGTTAGTTCAATGTCTGTATTCTCCTTTTTGTTAGATAATATTATCCCTGTTTAAGCCTATCTTATTAGCTGAATTGTGGGTCCTATATATATTGTAACCTAACAAGATAGTCCTCTCTTGCATGACTATTAAGAATTTAAGATGGGACTTAAGTCTCATTTTAGTAAAGAATCAAAGACCCAAATTGATCTGGTCATTCTGATTCTCTATGGTTAGTTCAACAAATTGTCCTGGTGAACTCCGTGGTGATCATCAATTATTTCATTGCAGACCGATAAAGGTGATGAAGAACTGTGCAGTGTTTATGTGCCAACCAATCATTTGTATATCGGTGACATCTTTTTGGTAAACTCTGCCGAAATTATAAGGCCCAATCTGTCCATTCGAGAAGGCATAGGTTGGTTCCTTGCTCTCAATTTAAGCATTTTCTTTTCGGCTCCTGTCCAGTGAAAAAAAGGTCATACATCTCCTGTAATAACTACTTTCTAACGATTCAGTTTGAGAGATAGGAAGCTATTATTAGATTGTTCCACCCTTCTAGGATTATTGAGATCTATTATGCTTCCGGTGCTAATACAACCTCACCAGAGGGTTCTCTTATCTTATGATCTTGCGTTTATGCTTTCTACAGAAATTATTGTTTCTGGAGGAATGACTATGCCACAGGTGATCACATCACTAGAGCCAACACCTCATAAGAGCCAGATGCGATTAGACAGGGTGATGACCGTATGACAAGTGGAATTCATAGATCTATCAGGTATAACCTTACTGCTGCAAGCATCACTTAAAAAATATTTTTTCAAGGACATCTCTCATTGTTTCACTGGTACCATCTTTTTATTCATTGGCCCAAATGCGAAAGAAGGATAAATTGCTGTTTGCCACTGAAGTTCTAATATGTGTCAGTAAAATCTTCTGGAGCTTGGAGTATAGAACTGATATATTGACTTGTACGTCGGATTGCAGGATTGTGGAGATGAGGTTGCTTATACTCCTGATATGTTTGGGTTTATATTAGAAGCAGGGACACACAGTACAATGAAGCAATAACGGTTTGTAGATTGCATCCAGTGTATGGAGCCAGAAGCAGGGACATGGAGCACAGTGAAGAAACTACAATTTGTAAATTGCATTCAGTGTGAGGAGTTCCGTACTAATGGTGACTTGCCATACAATGGTCCTACACAGGCTTCCGGGGCTGGCCTGTAACAAAAAACTTGCAGCTTCAGTTGAAGCGATAGGTGTAGACGTGTAGTTAAGTTCATAGTTCAGTAGCATGCTAGATCGTGTTTGCCTTCAATGTTGAACAGCCTTTTGTATCGTGTCTGATGGTGTTTGACGCTGGCCTCTAGCTTTGGATGTATCTGATGCTGATATTGAGTTTGCACGACTGCTGGATCCATCTAACGCTTATACGGAGCACTTCCATCTCGAATGCCACACAACATAATTTTAAACTGAAGGCCCTGCTGAATGGCATGGCATGGCATGGCGCCTGCTGCTAGCAACTTAATATTTCTCCAGAGTTTAAAGCTCAGTTAGAGATTTGCAGTCAGAAAAACTCATATCGGTCAGGCCCTGCTCTTGATATACAGGCGTGTTGAGTGAATGGAAGCGTACCGTTTTGAATCCGCCAAAAGATTTGTACGCAGTGAAGAGTACTATTTCGACTAAGAGCTTTGGTCCTTGTAACCTCGTTAGAGGCGGAGAGCGTGGAGGATTTGGAAATTTTGAGGAGATTGAGGTAGAACTTGGTCCGTCGGAGACGTTGTACTTGCACTGTGGTCCTTGTCAAGGACGGAGAGAGGCTAGGTGAGGCAGCGCATGCGACAGTTATCGAAGAAGGAAGCATTTCCGTTCTTCATTGATATTGATGGAGGATTTTTAAGCAAATCCATGGCGGCAGCTGGTGGAAGCAAGTTGCAGTTTGAGCTGCGTCCCACCGAGGACGATGAGAACAAAGAGAAAATTGGGCCGTAGGATAGCGTGGGATAGCGTGGACGGTAGATGAAGGGACAGGTGCACGCTGACGTTTCGTTTAGCAACGCTTACCTGTACGGCTGTACCCCTCGTCCCCTCCATTCGCGAAAAAATACTCGAGTTTTTTTTTAACAAAGGGAAAATCAGTCGAGTTAGCTGCACACTCGGGTCCGCCCACTGCCTCTAGTTGGAATCGCCAGCCGCCGCCGCCGACCCCGGTTTCGGCTTCCCCTCTCCGTCCTCCCCGCCTCTACATATACGGGACTAGATCCACCCAAACACAAGCTAAATCGAGAGGGAAGAGATCGATCCATGGCGACACGCAGGCAGTCCATGTTTACTCCTAGGTTGCAAAATGCCACCTTGCATCCGCCTGCACTCTCTCCGGACGACGACGACGGCGCCGAGATCCCCTGGGTGCTCCTCGAAGAGCGCGCCTACGTCGCCGACTCCCGCAACGCCACCACCGCCCTGTCGACGACGTGGGACAAGAAGGACATCCAGGTCACCCTGTGCCTCGCCCGCCCGCCGCGCGTCTCCTACATTTGCGTCTTCTGCCCCGGGAGGGAGCACACTGAGTTCCCTCTGGAGCCGAAGATCCTCGCCGCGGAGGAGGATCTCGTGCTTCTTCGCGTCATCGTCAGCTCTAAACATGGCCAGGACGTGTACGAGGATGCAGACTACTACATCTACCAGACCGCCGACATGGCCGCCGGCGGGCGGGATTTGAGTCCACCCATGCTGGCATCCTGCGCTGCGGCATCAACCACAAACAGCACCACGACCAAAGTGGGTTTGTCCTGCGCCCCCACAGAGACACAACCGATGATGATTTCTATGTTGTCGCGGGACTCTCTAGACCACACAGTGAAAAAGCCGGGGAGTTCCTCCTCCTTCAGTACAGCTCCAAGGTTCCAACTCATTGGAGTACAGACATCATCTCACTGAATGATCAACAGCTGGTCCAGTATGAGGTCCAGCATGGCTGCGACTTTCACCATAACAACAGCAAGGTGATCGCAATAGGAGGAAATGCTGGTACCATGGGCTTTGTTGACCTCTGGAAGGGTATCCTCTTCTGTGATGTGCTCAAAGTTGAAGGCAAACCGATCCCCCCACTTTGCTATGTATCGCTGCCTCCAAACCTCTTGCCTGGCACAGTCTCCAGGGGAGATGCACGCAATGCTCGGGACATTGCTATCAGCGAAGACGAAGAAGGCTGCATGATGATCAAGTATGTCGAGCTGCAGGTTCGGTGGAAGCCTGGCGAAGGCTTCAGGGGTCCCTACGCCATAGATGGTTGGGTGACCAGGACATGGAAGAGGCCGGTGTCTGCAACTTATTTGGAGGATGCTTGGGTTGAGGACTGCACACGAGAATTCTCTCTTATCCCTGTTGACAGCAATCCACATTTTAACCAGCTGCCTAAGGTGCTGGACCGTGAAGGCAGGCCTATGCTAGTACCATTCAAGGGTCTTGCAGTACGTCAACCCACTCTCAGCTTGCATGAGGATGATGCTACTGTATACTTCATGATCAAGAAGAACCGTCTCGACCCCAAGGCTTGGGTGATTGCTGTGGACATGAGGAAGAACGCATTACAGGATGTGGCTGAGTTTGCTGCTGATAGAAACATCAATGTGTCCTTCGCCTATAAACATAGTAGGATATCAAGATATCTGAGACAAGCACAAGGTAATTATGCTCTAACAGTGCATTTTATATTTAATGGTTACATCTTTCATACTTTTGGTCCCCCTGCTCTAGAAAACATGGAGCACTGCCATGCATCAAAATGACACTATGGTTGTTTACATGGGGTCAGGGGTGATTACCAATATGTAGTTGCAAGGACAAGTTATAATATAGGACTACAATAGGATGGACTTACCTGGTAACTAGTTGAAGCATAGTGAAAGTTTCTTTTTTCAGAGTTAATGAAAGTTAATTTTTTAAGAGGCTGGCAACAGAATCCAATGCTCATTTCAGACTGATATAGACATGCTACAGCAGTTGCTGTAGTGCTAGGTCAGGTTGCCATTAATTAAAGCAGACTTTGGGTATCTGATAAACATGTACTGTCATGGAGTCGGGATCCAGAACCATTGATGGATCAATTTTCTTAACATGTCTGCTAGGCTGTGAAGAAGGAACTTGGGCTTGCAATATAATCTCTAGTTTGGCTGCAAAACTGGCTATTTAAGCCATATAATGTTTAGGTGGGTGACCAAATAAATATACAAACCAGCCATCAGTTTGGTCTCTGTACTTTCTTGAAAAAGTTACTGTGGTCACTCACTTTTCAAAAGGATCTAAGAAGTCTTTACACTTGATTTCAGAGTCAACCAAGGATATTCTTCTTAAACTCAACAATCATAGGAAATAGCCTGCATTTTCTCTTAGCTTACCCTGATTTTCTTTGTCTAATTTTATTCTTTGCTGCTGCTATTTTCTTTTACTGTTCCACATGTAGAAGCCTGGTCCTCTCTCTAAACAGGAATCAGAGCCTTTTGCTAATCAAGCTAATCTAGGAATTGACTAAACTTATTCTCTTCTTGATCTGGCTTAACAAAGCTATTCAGTGTTCCAAACTCATGAAATAGAAGCTTTATCAATTAAGTTAAGGAATACAGGTGTGCTTGGTTTCTGGCCACAAAGCGCCACGCCAAAGGTTCGGCGGCTCCACAGACTTTGGCTGTTGTTTGGTTCCCGCTATCCCATCGGCTCGCCACACGATAAAACACTGTAGCACTACAGATTCGCATTTCACGCCGCAACTTCGCCGCCAATTTTGAGCGCTGTAACGGCGGCGTAAAGGCTGGGAACCAAACACGCCCCACATACTTGGCCCGTCTCTATTGTTGCTGGCTGATTAGACAGAGGTTGTGTAGAAACAAAATAACTTTTGTTCTAGGATAAAGATATTGGAAGGACTGAGATTTTATACATGTGCTAAGGCATTTAGAAATCCTAGCGCCGAGTTGGTGACATGATAGAGGTATTGGAAGGAGTGAGATTTTATACATGTGCTAAGCTATATTGTATCCTGGTGCCAATCGGCGACATGAGCCCAGGAAATGCCATGAGTGGGCAAATGTGGACTGATCTGACCCAGAAATTAATTCTTAGGACTACTTGACCAGTTTTAAACCTCACAAACCATATCTCTCTGCAAAAGCGAATTGACCAATTTGGGCTTTTTAACCAAATAAAGAAATAATAAAACTTTTCAGGCTAAGAAGCAAAGCAAATGTAAGTTATTTTCAAGAATCAGTGAGCTAGCTTAATCAGATGATTATAGGATTTCTTTTGTTCGGAGAGAGAGAGAGGGAGGGAGGGAGGGAGTTGGGGCTTTTCTAAGAAGCAAAGCAAATGTAAGTTATTTTCAAGAATCAGTGAGCTAGCTTAATCAGATGATTATAGGATTTCTTTTGTTCGGAGAGAGAGAGAGGGAGGGAGGGAGGGAGTTGGGGCTTTTCTAAGAAGCAAAGCAAATGTAAGTTATTTTCAAGAATCAGTGAGCTAGCTTAATCAGATGATTATAGGATTTCTTTTGTTCGGAGAGAGAGAGAGGGAGGGAGGGAGGGAGTTGGGGCTTTTCTAAGAAGCAAAGCAAATGTAAGTTATTTTCAAGAATCAGTGAGCTAGCTCACAGAGAGAGAGAGAGAGAGAGAGAGAGAGAGAAGAGAGAGAAGAGGATTGTATCGGTAGTGCACTTTCTGAATTCTTAAAAGGGATGTTTGTTGTTCAAATTGTAACTAAACTGTTTGGTGAATTTTTATATCGTGGTCTACAACCTGTCATCCTATTTGAGGCAAGGTGTACATATAACTGTGTTTAAGTGGATTGTTTGATGCTAGTGTTGAAATATAACTCACAGTATTTGAGGCTATTCTGATACTGATTGATTGGTGACATGTTTGCTTAGAAGGCAGTAGTGTAGTTATGGCGAGATAAAAAGAATGGGTCTCTTGATTTTGCAGCATTATCAGGCTGCGTTTTTCATTGTAACTAAACCATGGGCTGTTGTGTGCTCGCAGGTACAAAGGGAATCCTGAAACGACAAGGGATGATGTTGCCTGGATCCTCTTTCAAGAGGCCTGCTTGGATGCCGCACCCTGATGTTTCTCTGATGCCACATAATTTTGAATGAAAGGCGATGGAGAATAGTATGGCACTGGTTGGACCCATTATGAGTGAGGTTAGTGATTATTATTTGTCTTAATGTTGTATCATTTGTGTAAGAAACGTCGGGGTTGATAAACGCCTTTTGTTTTCCCAGTGCCATTATTACTACTAACCTTATTATTTTGGACTGGATATGATGTTGGATTGTGAGATAAAAATGTAAGCTATGTTTAATGGTTTATGACTTATTATGTGTCGTATGCCTCCTATCCAGTATACTTTTGTGTTCTGATTGTCCCAAGTCGGCAAGGATGGCCTTCATTAGGGTGTGTGTTTTTTTCCCTAGCTAACTATTGTATTGCTCATCGAGAACGACATAGGGGTGAGTGATATATGAGCGTAATGTGTTTTCGAACAAAAAGTAAATATAGTCAGCTGTTTCAACGTTGCCACGTATGTTTATCCCCTTGCCAATTCATGTTTCTCTAGAATATTATCTAGACTGTATCGTATTTTGGAAATCATGCCAAAGGAATAAATTATAGTCAGCCGTTCCTTTTCTTTGAGCAACAAAACGTAGAAATGTAGGACATGCTCTGTAATGAAGGCACAAAATGCTCTGATGACATTGTTAAGAGATTGGTTTCCACTCTTCTAGTCAGTTTACCCAGGCTTTCACCAAATTGCGTCCACCACCAACCCGTGGGCTCACCACTTAGACCATGCAAGCCAAACAGCGGTCCATCAATTTGTTAATGATCAATACGCAATTTGCTTTGAAACACTGGTCTGCATACTACCCAAAAAAAGAGCTCCTACACTAACCATAATCAGAAGCTTTTTCTTCTAGAATCTGAAATGGTTAACCCAATTACATAAAATTCATACTGCTAAAGGTCCAATTACAGAAATGTAACAGTCGATCAGAAGGTCAGGTTAGGTTAAGAGCTGTCCAAAGAAAAGAAGCTATTACTTCGTACATTGGAGAAGGAAATCTGAATCTTGTGCCATTCAAGAAAACTGCCATGTTTTGACACAAGAGCTTCGGTTGCCTCCTCTTCAGTGTTAAACAAGATATGAGCCTTTGTCCAGCCAGCTTCCGAGGATAGCTTCATTTTGGTAATCAAACCATGCTCAGACATGTGATTCCGGACTGCGTCTTCAGAGATCTCTGCTGGAAGATGAGAAATGTAAAGCATCTTGGTTGGAGCACAGCAATATCGGTATTTCTTGACTGCATGACAGTTGTTAAAGCGATGATGGATCGAGTCGAAATAGCTTTTTCCTTCTTGGCTAGGGGCACTGCTGGGATACTCCTTCGAGTGGTCAAGTTCCATTTTCTTTCCAAAGAGTGTTGCCCCCTGTGGAAAAATATGACATCCAAATAGTTGTATTAATGTACATTTACATTACATGTTAACAAAAAAAGTACTACAACACTGTAGTTTAGAACAAAAATTCCGACAAGTGAGCGTACCTTCAGATAGTGTGCAGCTAGTTCAGCCTGCAAACCATCTTCCATCTCAACAAGAGCATTATCCCTTTTGTTAGGCAAGTTCTTGATCCTTACCACTTTCCCATACAAAGAAAACAGATTGAAAAGCTTATCCTCATCAATTTTCTGCACAGATGAATGAACTATTAAACGAACAGCTTTTACGACCTCAAAGTCACATTGGTATTCAAAAGTTATAACTCTTAAGTTGAACAAAACCTTGAATCACAGGAAATCACCAGCCACTGCATGCAGAAGTTGAAAACACAAACTAACCACGTCTTGAACTAGCTAAAGCTATATACATTATAAGTAGGAACAAAATCTTTAAAAAAATGTTTAAAACAACTCCATACTTACATAAGGGTTCAAGTTACTGAGTACGATGGTACAGCAGTCATTAGCACCCGTCACTCCAGATGGTAAAATTCCACCAAATGCAATAGCAATAACAGCAGCCCTTGCCATCTGACATACACCAGATGCAAATGCATTGTGACTAGACAGAAGGAACAAAACATTAAGGTAACAGAAATTTCAGTTCTCTGTTGGAAGGCAAAGAGGCCTGCCAGATCTGGATAGCCTTGCTGCTCCACATAATCAACACATAAAACCACACAATTTATCTTTAAAGCATCAAAATTTTACATGCAAAAGTGTATATAGACAAGAAAAGTATCATCCAACCTGAGAGGCTCTTGGGCGTACGGTAGCTAGTGACAAATCTGTGAAATCCCTGTAGAAATGAAATGGAAGTTGAACCAGGTGACTTAAGTCTAAGCAAATACAATTTTAGCCAGAGAAAAAGGTACAGCTGCCAACTGAAGTTCATGCTAACTTTGTAAGATAGCATAAGTCTCTAAAGGGAACTGGCATTAACATACACTAAAACATTACGTGCAGGGCTGTGAAGTCAATCTTACCAAGACTCATTGTTGTTGCAGTGGACATCTAGTTCGTGAAACCTTGGTATTTAAGAAAGAAAGCAAAAATAAATAAGTTATAGAAAATGAGAACAAATTTAACCACAATTTGTAAAGTCCATACTCTGCAAATTTGATGGAAAGCTGGCAGCAACCATCATACATGCACCTTCCCTGGGATATGTTATTTTGTAAGAATAGTGTAATATCATATATGGATGCATGATTCAAGGACAATGGTTGAACCATAGTTATTACATGCAAAGAATCAAAAGCTCCCATAGCTTCTTCTTGTGATTGATACTGGATCAGGGCCTGATGAATTCCTGAATCAAACAAACGAGTAAAGAATCACGGGCAGAACCAGAATTTGAACATAGGAGTGACCGAGCAATGTGTACCACACAATTCCTATAAATAACAGGGGCCAAACTTCACAATTTTAAAAAGATTTATACAAACTAAGCACAAGTGGACGGAGCTTATATCTCGGTAGGGAGTGAATATGTGAAGTGAGTGTGTGGCAAAAAAAGGTATATAGAGAAGAAAAATCTGACCAGCTGCCTCAAATGTGATGATTTTCTCCACAGCTCCGTGTGTTTTAAAAACTTCATACAAAGCGTTCACAGTTATGAGACGGATCGCATGGTGGATAAATACACGGAGAACTCTTTGGGGTCCAGACACCTACACCCAAGCACCAAGACACAAAATAAGACATAAAAACATAAGAAATACTAGGAGCAATGTGTATCAATTTAGAAAAAAAGAGACAGCAGACATGATGTGCAATGTAACTAAGTAATCGAAAAGAAAAGGTCCAAAGATATAACTTATAGCCAATCATATTTCTTGTCGATCCAACTGTGCAAAATGTGTCAGCAAATGTTAATTAATTTTCAGTATAAAGGTTCTTCCACTGATGAAATTCTAAGTCCATCTTGCAAGAACTCTTTTCCCATTGAGTGCTCACCAAGTGAAGATTTATAAAAATATTGGTTGATATAACTTTATCAAGCATATTGAAAATTAAACGAAGAAGACAAAAAAAGATCATTTACAACACATGCAGAATTAAAAACATATACTTCACAGGCCGAGAAAAATAGTCAAAGAGGATCTTCCATGAGAATTACATGGCATACCTCATTAAAATTCCTTCCAAGAGAACTTTGTTCAACATCCTTACGGGTCACAAAGCGAACTGACATGTTTCTACCCCTAAAACAGCAAATGTATATATGGATGATCAAATTGAATGTTAATTCAAATGGAATGAACAAAAGAAAATTCTAGGAGGAATGGAATTGTGCTACCTTACAGTAGGAGGAACGGAATTGTAGTATTGCACAGCCCTCACAGAGGCGTTTATGTCTTCCATTTTTAGAAAAGCCTGCGTCACCCCCCAAAAAAAAAACAGCAATCATAAGGCGATCTTTGTCTAACACAAAAGGTCAAGAAGCAAAAACTCACCCTGTGTTGGTCATGTTTGAAGATGACCTCGGAGACCACCCCGAAAGGCTCAAAGAGTTTATGTATATCAGACTACAGGGAATATAGTACAATGAGTAAATAAAATGAATTCCTCCTAAATCCTAGAAAAAAAGGAAAAATGATTATGACATGCATGGTTGGCGCAGTTTGTAAGTTTCCTATTCTCCCCTACTCACCTCCTCAATCTCCAGCCCGACATTCCGGATTAGGATGAGATCAGATATCTTCTTCATATCGCACACCACCGGTCTGTTGGCAAACAAGAAGATCAAATTAAAAATGAACCATTGCTTGCCTAATACTATAAGCTGGTGTCTAGAGTATTTTTGGAAATCTGTTAGCAACAACAAAAACACATAGAATAGCCTTCATATTCCCCTGGCTCCAGTAACTAAAAGGTGTTAACATTAAACACAAAGTAAATAATAAAAGGATGTACTCCAACAGGAGAAATTCTAGATCTAGCAAATTCCTAGGCTCACAAATCACAAACACTAATAGTCTAATGCACGTGCACTGCCACGGTAAAAATCAGACCAATTGCAAGTGCCTGGATAATAAACGATTAAATTTATCTTGTTATAATATACAAACATCGAGATCTCAAAAGATACAATAGGAAGGAATGCATATGCTTACCAAGCTTTTTCATTTATTACAGAAACATATGGGCATATTCCCGTTGGTATAAGAATCCTTAAAATTAGTTAGGGAAAAAATGTTGACCCCATATCTAATAAACTCATTTGTCATACATGGTTTCCCCTCAAAGTAGATGTAGTACAGCTGCCAATTCTAGCGCCTCAGCGTCCTTTGTTTGGATGCCTCAAGAGCAGTGAGACATTGGACATGCACTACTGCTACCTCCCTGGAAACCCAACTCTGCTTATAACACTTCTAACTGTTGTCATTAAAATGGAAATTAACAGCTATGGCTGGTCATGTGCCCACCTAATGGTCAAGCATATATGATGCATATGCTGATACCACCTAACCATCTGTTGCTTAATCCCTAAATGCTGATCAAGAGAGATTAACTTGTGAAAAGGACGGATGTATAAATAACGTGAATTGCATTCAACATAGCTGAATGGATGACACACATGTGAGTGTTTACTAAAAGGGGCTTTTGGGATTCTACCATTAGTTTGTCTCCCAATTGAAAGTCAGAATCCCATTAGTTTGTCTCCCAATTGAAAGTCTTGTCTGGCACTGACCTTAGCGCTGGCCTTCTTTCGTGGGGGCAGGGCGTAGGCGACGGGCAGGGAGCAGGCGATGGGGCGGCAGTCTGGTCGCGGGGCAGCGTCCTGGCGTCGGGGCTCGCTTCTCCGGTCGCGGCTCCTCTAGATGCGTAGGCGAGGGAATCAATCGGGGCCCATGGCGCCGTTGTGAAGATGGGCGGGGAGTTCCTCCTCAGTGAAAAAGCCGGGGAGTTCCTCCTCTTTCAGCACAGCTCCAAGGTTCCAACTCACTGGAGTACCGACAGCATCTCAGTGAACGATCAGCAGCTGGTCCGGTATGGGGTTCAGCATGGCTGCAAGTTTCACCATATCAACAGCAAGGTGATTTCAATTGGAGGAAATGCTGGTACCATGGGCTTTGTTGACCTCTGGAAGGGTATCCTCTTCTGTGATGTGCTCAAAGTCGAAGGCAAACCGATCCCCCCACTTCGGTATGTACCGCTGCCTCCAGACCTTTTGCCTGGCATAGACTCCATGGGAGATGCACGCAATGCTCGGGACATTGCTATCGGCGAAGATGAAGAAGGCCGCATGATGATCAAGCATGTCGAGCTGCAGGTTCGGTGGAAGCCTGGGGAAGGCTTCAGGGGCCCCTACGCCATTGATGGTTGGGTGACCAGGACATGGAAGAGGCCGGTGTCTGCAACTTATTTGGAGGATGCTTGGGTTGAGGACTGCACACGAGAATTCTCTCTTATCCCTGTTGACAGCAATCCACATTTTAACCAGCTTCCTAAGGTGCTGGACCGTGAAGGCAGGCCTATGCTAGTACCATTCAAGGGTCTTGCAGTACGTCAACCTACGCATGATGATGATGCTACTGTATACTTCATGGTCAAGAAGAACCTTCTGGGTCCCAAGGCTTGGGTGATTGCTATGGACACGAGGAAGAACGCATTACAGGATGTGGCTGAGTTTGCCGCTGATAGAAACATCGATGCGTCCTTCGCCTATAAGCACAGTAGGATATCAAGATATCTAAACATGGCTTGTCATGTAACTAGTGAAGCATAATGGAACTAATCCTTTGATTCAAAACAAGAGGCGGGCAGGAGGATCCCACTCCCTGTTGTGATTGCCATATACATGCTGCCGCAGGCAGGTGTTATAATACTAGGTGAGGACGATATACATGCTGCCACAGCTTTTTGAGAAGACTTTGGGATGCTGTCATGCTGATAAAACATATTGCATGCATAGAGGATGGATGGCAACTTAGTAATGATGAACTGGATGGAACCCAAGTTGTTAAAGATTGAACCGTAGTGGAAGCATTTTCTAAAACTGTCTACTACGATCTGAAGAAGAAAGTGTGCCAATATGATCGCCAATTTGGCTCGCTCTCTCTCTCTCTCTCTCTCTCTCTCTCTCTCTCTGCTGCAAAATCAGGTCTTCTAGCTGCACAATGTCCGAAGCTGACATTAGCTTTCTTGGGGTTTAAGGGGCAAAGGACTTGGGTCGGTGATCTAGCTTAGTTCAACACTTTTGTCCCTTGGTAAACTTATTTTGCAGACTCAAAGGTGATGAAGAGTCGTGTAGTGTTTATGTGCCAACCAAGTATTTGTATATTTCTGACACCGAATAAGGCCATGTTTGTCCATTCAAGAAGGCATAGATTGGTTCCTTCTCAATTCCGGGCTCTTCTTTACTGCTATTATCCAGATAAAAGAAAAAGATTTGAATCCCTTGTAGCAGCTATTTTGGAATGATTCAGTTAAGAAAGGTGAAGATTGTTATCTACTTCCTTAAACTGTCCGAAGCTAATATAAGCTCGCCATTGACTTAAACTGTTTGTGAAGGTATGACTCTGCCGCAGGTGATCACACCAGTGCTTCACATTGATCGCCATTTCTGAATACAAGAGTGATCACAAGGCGCATGAAAGTCATACGTCTACCAATTTGTAATCTTACCCTGCAACCAGGCTTTTGGTCCATTATCTTAATGCTAGCAAAATGCCAAAACAGCTCCCATTTACCATAGAAATTCTGATCCATGTTCGTCTGATTGCAAGATCACGGAGGTGAGACTGTCATATAGGTACAGCAACGATGCTACGAGCCCGAAACTGCAGGATGAGAGATCCTGCATCGCCGTCAGAATTCCGATCGTTTACCACTGACAGAAAAAAATTGGACATTACTTGCAAGCACAGATGTATCATTGTATATTAATACTTTCAGTAACGTGCTGGATGTTCAAGTGATGGTGAGCAACGTTCTGTTTAAAGTTACATCACCCAGTCATTATTGTCGACACTTCACTTAGACGCTAAACATGGGCAACACATTACTGGGCGTCACAAAGAAATCTGGAGGAGAAATCAAGCATATACTGATTGTCATGATGAAATCTGCAGCCAAAGACAAGACAAACGATCCACACAACAAATGGGCCTTGTAACTCAGAATAGCACAACATCAGGAGGTAAAATCCTTTAATAACCTAGAAAGGAAAAAAACAAAAACTGAATGAAGAAAGGAGACAATTTAGTGCGAGGGCCCAATGTTATGGGAAGAGAAAACAGGGTCAGGATGGTACAGCACAGATAAAGCAGCAGTCTGGGAGAACACGCATAGGATTCACATTCTAAGTTCAATGCTTCCAAAATAAAGCTTGGAAGGGCCCTTGAGAGCTTTCCCTGGAAAAGCGGCTATATACTCTGCATCTGGGAGAAGGAAATGCGGATTGTGTTCCCCTCAAGCGAGCTGGCATGTTTTGATACAAGGGCCTCTGTTGCCTCCTCTTCAGTCTCAAACAAGACGAGAGCCTGCCTCTTGCCATTCACCTCGAACAGCTTCGTGTTGACAACAGAACCATGTTCAGACACATGGTTGAGGATTGCATCCTCAGAGATTTCTTGAGGGAGAGCAGATATGTGGATCATCTTGGTTGGAGCACAGCAATGTCGGTAATTCTTGACAACATTGCTGTTAAACCGGTTAAGGCTTGAATTTAAGTAGTCATGGGCGTCAGGGGCAGGAGTGATGTTGGGGTACTTAGAGTAGTTAACTTCCAGTTTCTTCCCAAAGAGGATTGCACCCTGTGAACAATGGCATCCAAATAAAAGTGTTTGTTTGTACCATCAGATAACATGCAAGTAAACAATACGAATGCAACTGAGAACGCAATTTCCAATGCTTATGATTGTACCTTTAGATAAGTCACAGCTAGCTCAGCCTGCAACCCATCAGCCATCTCAATAAGGGCATGATCTGGCTTGTTGCGCAATATCTTGATTCGAACTATGTTTCCATACAAAGAAAATAGATTGAAAAGCTTATCCTCATCAATTTTCTGCACAGAACATTGAATGTACCAATAATAAGTTTCAAAGGTTAACCTCACAATAGTGTTCAAGCAGGAGATAAATCCTTGCGGAGAAAAACAGCTCACAACTTACATCAGTGTTCAAGTTACTGACTATAAGCGTGCACCGCTCATTGGTACCAGTCACTCCATTAGGCAAGTTTCCACCAAAGGCAGCTCCAATCATTGCGGCCCTTCCCATCTGGTATGTACCAAATGCAAATGCTT
>LAPY01003995.1:3453-21561 GCA_000970635.1 Eragrostis tef
TACATTATACGAAGTTATACGATCAAACGATAGAATGAATTTTAGTATTCTGGTTCCACCTTTGCTCTATAAATTTTATAGTTTTTCATCTCATGCAAACCCATGTGTCCGGGTGTCGGCCCATGGCACAACATTATTATTAGGCCTTTTCGTGTCATGCATGCGTCCAGTTAGGCCTGCGAGCAGACAAACCGTTGCACTTCCAATCCAATAGTGTTGAAAACAATGGAAATCTGAGCAAAATAAGGTAATTTGGGTTTAAACCGACAACTTGTGGCTTGTAAGACAATATCGTGTAGTGACGCACAACTCGTTAGTCCGCGGGCGCCCAACCAAGTTGTGCAGACCCGACACAAAATTCATTGTATATATAACGTGCGATGCGTGAACCAGGCTTCCTGCCCGCCCGCTTGGGACTCCTTACGCGTAAGGTGTCCGACGGGATCGAATTTTTAGGTCAGCCCATGGCCTGCGAGACACCGGCCTAGTGCCCACACAACACTTTCTTCCTCGTTGTGCTGTGACCCCACCCAACTCCGCCCCAGCGAGCGCTTGTCGCCCTGCCGCCTTGCCGTCGTCGTTCCCGTGTTGTCGCCGCCCGCCCATCTGCACCTCTGCCGCCGTGATTCGCCGCCGTCGGAATTCATCGTTCATGCCGTAGGTAGGAGATAAAGTCCCAGCCGTTCAATTGTCAAGCAATCTCAACACCGTTCAATGGACCCGCTTGGGTCAGTCATTTTGGGATCGGGATCCTCGGCAGTCCCCTTGTGCAGTCAAACGTGCAGTCGCTCTATCCGCCGTAGGATCCCATCGAACAAATCATGCGGCTCGCAGGACGCGGTCGCTCTCCACGGCCTCGTCCGTCCTCGCAGTTCGAGCAGAGCGAGCAGCCTCACCGGCAAGCTGAAGGGCTCGCAGCCTGAACACGGCAAGACCACAGGTACGCGCGGTAGTGGTTCGGTGCTTCGTTGTAGACGACAACGCCCTCACACCGGAACGCGCAGGGCTGTTTGGTGTCTCGCAAAGTCACCCCCCTCGATGGAGGCGGCGTAAGCGATCGATGCCGCTGCTGAACACCTCGCCGTGGCTCTTGCGACAACCAAAGCACAGCACGTGCGGGCCTCATACTGCAATTAGAAACATGGCCGCGTAAACAGGCAGGATTTATTTCTTTCCCCTCTGCTTTAAAGAAAGATAGAACAGTCATTGCAATACGAGATATGATCAAAACAGGGGAAAAAGCTGAACGTAGGAGGTTTGACGGGAAATTGCTCTTCCCCCGTTCCCCGCCCTAGCCTTCTTCTTGCCGTTGGGGTCATGCTCGCCGTTTTACAGTTGGGAGCCCAAAGGTGTTGGTCAGCCATGGACTCGGGAGGAGGTTTCGGGAGGATAGAGGCGGCGATGCAAGCGTAGCCACTGGATTAGTTCCGCGGGATCCAACGGTCGATGAAACGACTGCACGTTTGACTGCACAAGGGGCTGACTGCCGAGGATCTCAATCCGTCATTTTGACCATCGCGTAGCAGCGCTAAACTGCCCCCAGGCTCGCATGGATCGGCCTAGTGAGGCATCAATTCGCACGACCGACCTTATTCCATTCGCGCACGCAAATGTAGATTGTCTGGCCCAGATGGCAAAACAAATGCGTGCTCTCCCTCGTCAGAAGCGAATTTGCCATTGCGAGCAGTAATTTTTTTTTAGATAATGAAAGATTTTTATTTCGAGGTGAAATAAATTACGAGCAGTCTTTACATGCAGACGAAACGCATTGGCCGATACACATGCTACAAGGACACCATTTCATAGAAGCTTCATGCACGAATAAAAATACGGTTGATTTTTTTTTTAATGGTCACCGGGGGGAGAGCATCCCCACCTAAATATATTCAAAGTGTGGCAAACCACGGACGTCATTTTTTAAGAAAACGAGCAAAAACCTTACAACGTTCGGTTAATTTGGGAAAACCGGGCTAAAACCGTAATAACTATCTAGCTAAACTACGCCTAAATCAACAAGCCCTAGCACAAGGGCGCAATTCGTGGCACATCCACGAGCAAGAACAAGATCAAGCCCTAGCACAAAGGTAGTTTGTGGTGTAACCACATATAACAGCATCAAACCCTAGCACAAGGGGCAAAATGTGGCATAACCACGAATCACATCTTAGCGAAGGACAAGGAAAACGAAAGGAGGAAGCTTCCACCAAAACAATGCAACCTTTTATTCTTCAAGGCAATGCCTCCTGGGAGGCCACGACATGAGGAAGCCTCCATTGCCCGACTGAGCAGCGTGTTAGATCAAGGTTTTCACCCGGAGAATCCTGAGGTTGACAATGCAGAGCATCTTGACAATGCTTCCAAGGAAGAAAATGGCCCCCAAAGCGTCATCATTGCAAAGCTTTCGCCCGGTGCCTGCATGTTGAGGGTTAGAAGCAAACATGTTGGCGCTGATGAAGGTGGTGGTGCGGCCACCACTGAGCTTCCCGTTGTTGAACTCCCACCACAAGGCGAGGAGCACAGAGAAGCTGAGGCGGCGGACCCTGGGCCCCTTCCGGACACCACTAGTACAGATCTGCTGATTTATGACGAAATTCTTGTAGATCCGTCACTATTTTCGGTGTTTTTCATGTTTCTGGCCAACTTTATGACGTTTTCCGTGGTCCGTCACTAACAAGCCATATTTGTGACAAAAAACCGTACAAAGTGATGAATAGTATCGTCTGGTGTTGTCGTTTGACTGTTTTGGGTAGCCGATTCGTCACAAAAATCCTGTTGCGAGTACGGCGACCAACAAGAACCAATAATTTTCGTCATAAATCCCATCCCACGGGCATTTCAGGCCTACGTGGCATCCCAGTTAGCAAAGCGGTCCCCATATGTCAGGCTCCCAGGAGGCCAGGGTCAAACCATTTTCGTCACAAATTTCGTTTGACCGCGTACAATGCGCACTACAGAGCCACAGGGGGCCCATATGTCAGAAGCCGAGGGCCCAACGACCCCACCCCATGGGCATCTCTAGCCTACGTGGCATCCTAGTCAGGAAAACTGTCCCCACATGTCTGGCTTCTCGGGCCCACGGTCAAACCATTTTCGTCATAAATTTTTTTTGACCCCGTACAATTCGTACTACAAAGCCATAGGGGGACCATATGTCAGAAGCCAGGGGTCCCAGGACCCGACCACACGGGCATCTCTAGCCTACGTGGCATCCCGGTCAAGAAAATTGTCTTCAGGCTTCTTGGGGCCCACGGTCAAACCATTTTCGTCACAAATTTCGTTTTAGCACTATAGAGTCACATGAGGTCCATATGTCAGTAGCCGAGGCTCCCATGACCAAGTATATTTTTGGCCGTTGATTTTTAGTTTGCCCGCAAGTAAGTCTAGTCTATCACTACCATATCTACTTACTATCAATTGAGTTTTCCATATATAGCTTTGTGTTATAATCTGCTTAAATGTCACCGCAAAAAACAAAATATCTGCTTAAATGTATAGCATAATTTTTTCAATCTTATTAATATCTATAAGAAACGCTTAGCTAGCATAATTGAGTATCCATTTAATACTTGCACTTCTTGCATATCCGTTTATGGTGTCATATTAATATCTACAAGTCATTCTGCACATATATATATCTAGCACTACTGTGACATCTTGTGATGTGAGAAACTTTGATCCAACCCAAACTCTTGATTCTGTTCAGTCCTAAGGACTCGAAATGAGAGACGGCAACCTTGTGTGCGCGGTGAATAGATTATTGTTTTTTATGCTCTTTGGATGTCTAGTGATGCCTGCATTATGTAAGTATATAACCATCTTATCATCATTCATGCCATTGAATTTTTGACATCTACATACTTGAGAATTGTACATGAATAACACAAACATCACAGCAGGTCGCCTACAGGTACCGGTAGCACAGAGTGATATTGCCACCGCTGTAGAGTCCACATTACTGGACGAGAGCAAGATCAAGGTGATATATTGTATAGCAGACCATTGTACGTTTGGTGGTGGTACGCTGCAGAGATGTTATTGCTGCGGAAATACTGATCGGTGCTATCGCACGATGGAAAATTGTAGGTCCGAGTGCCCTCTCTGCGCCCCCAAATGTCCAAAACAGCCACCGGGTCAATCAGCGATGGAAGATCAACAAGCGCCAATAATGAACATTACCTTTTAGAAATGAAGTCATGCAAAAAATCTTGAAGGTCTAACTATTGAGCCAAATAATGTACTGTTGCATATGGTAGACCAGTAATAATTTCAGCGATACATCTGTTGATGAATTCATAAAAGAATATATAACGCATGCTCTATTGACGGTTTTCTTGGTCTTTCAATGGGTTACTTGCAAAACGCCTATTTGGCGAGTGGTGAAACCGACATTTGTGACCCTGAGCTACGGCCCTCTTCTCAGATGATGACACGTCAGATTTGAGATTCGGATCCTTCCAGTCCCACCCACCCCACGATTCGCAGCTGCTCGGATGACCACCGAGTCCGTTATACGGTGTGCATCAGAAGGGGCCATACACTTGTACAGATCTGCTGATTTATGATGAAATTACTGTAGATCCGAGTTTTTCTTGTTTTTAGCCAACTTTTATAACGTTTTCGCGTTTTGTCACTAAAAATGGCAAAGCAGACCGGTTTGGCTCGAAAAGGCGTCATTGTTGCCTTCGGGCCCACGGGTCAGCTTGTTTATGACAAAAACTAAGCGTCACTACCGTTCGTTCCAGTATTTCGCGTGTCCGTATCCTAGTCAGCACATAGAGGACCGACAGATTTGTCAACGGAGGGGGTTTTCACCAACCCGCATTCTAATCAGCATGTTGTGGACCCAAACGTCAGTCAAAATTCATCCTTTGCTAGAGGATTTCCCGTACACGCATCTCAGTCAGCATATTGAGGACCCACACGTCAGCATTATTCGTCATAACATGGGAAAATATGCTCACAGGCATCTTAGTCAGCACATGGCGGACCCACACACATCATAGTTAGCATATTCTGGCTCTACACGTCAGGCAATATTCATCATTAATAAATTGTGCCCACCCATGTCCATCCTAATCGGCACATGGCGGACACACACGCATCTCAATCAGCATATTGTGGACCAACACGTCAGGCAATGTTGGTCATTAATTAAAATGGTAAATTAAACTCCGTATATCCTACACACAAGGTGGGCCCATACAAATCTCAGTCAGCACATTGTGAACCCACATGTCAGTCACTGTTCGTCACTTTGATTGGGGATTATACACGCACTCCTAATCAGCACATAGCAAACCCACACGCATCCGTGTCAGAATATCGGGACCCAATTTCAAATTCAAATTCAAATTCAAATCAGCACATAACGAAAACTGCATGACGTGTGGATCAAATTCAAATTCCGTACACGGGGCCCATGTACCTATGCAAAAAAAATGGAAAGGGGGGATTCATCGCACGAACAATATCTAGCGATGATTGGATTGGCCCCGGTTTCTTTCCCATGTCTGTACTAGTAGGTCGGTGCGGTGGTGCTCCTTCGCTCCGCGATATCCGCGCCGCCACCTCAATGACCAGCCTCACCCTCACACGTTGTCTCTCCTCCGGTCGCCATAACCCAGGCCCTAGAGAATAGATATTCATTGCCGCCGTCCTCTACAGATTCGAGACCCCGGCCACAAGACGCTATCTGTAGCGTTTCGCCGCCACATTTCCACAAATCTGAGGTCTGCTGCCGGCGATCTACGTTGGGTGGTTCCCCCGTCACCCTCTTCATCTTCTGCAGTGGTGAGACCTCAAGTTTGTTTTTCCTTTTTCGAGCAATACGAAGTTTTTATTCGCCACTATTCATAGAAATTTTGAGACAAACATCTTATGTGATTAGTTGTTCACGCTCCGCAACTGCTTTCGTGCAATTCAATGACAGATGACTCATACAAAGCAACCACGCTCGCTGCCAGGACAGGGTGCTGCTGCCCTTGTTGAGAACAATCAACGATCATGGATGATGCCTGTGGTCAATCATGGCCAGACATCTCGTCCCCAGAACCGGCAGAGAGGCAGATCTATGAACAAGAGGCCTCAAACGACGATGAGGAGTACACCGAACAAGCAGCGGCATCGCTTTACTGAGCGTACTTTGGGCCCCGACTATTAGAAATACACCGAACTAGAAGAACAACCCCCAACTGAAGATGAGCCGTTGGTGGATCTGAGGGGCTTTAGCAGTAGGAATATCAGAACGTTACATGATGTACCAGAAGATGATTGGTTTCGAGGAGACACTGGTGTTTTGACAATTACTCAGAAGAGTTTGATGTGCTCCTGGAATCTGTTAAGTCAGGTTGCTTGAACACAAGACACTAGACTGGGCAGTTCTTAAGAGAGCCTCGATGGGTGCCAACATCTCTGCATACTTTGAAAGATTCAAGGGATTGAGTGATTTAGTTTCACCGCACAACAGATATGTCAAGGAATGGGTCCATGTTTTCTATGATACACTTTGGGTTCCTATTGACCGAAGTTTTATCTCATTCATCTTTGAGAATCACAGATGCACAATCACAAGAGAGGAGCTAGCTGGCCTACTCGGAGTTGATCTCTTCACCCCGGAAGGTCTCTACATAACTTAGTGTATGGAGATGCACGCCCACCTCGCCGTGCTTTGGTCGGTGCCAATTTCCCTACAGACGAGGAGGTGATTACACTTTTTGGTGACGCCCTGACAGTTGGAACATCTTACCGCACGCCTGCCTTGGTTAACCCAGAGGCGAAGGTGTTCATAGAGCATTGAGGAGGACCTTGTTACCACAGATCCCCAATGATGAAAACATCACTTCTCTTCAGCAGATGGCTTCTGCTTTGCATCATCACCGGCCAAGCGTTCGATATTGTGGACTTTTTACTTTCTGAGATTGAGGGTGTCATCTTTGATGGGATGTTCTTGTCCCCAAAGCTTCCGTACGCTCACTTCATCTTGTCAATTCTAAGTCAGATGAGGAAGCAACGGTACCAAGAGAAGTACAAGATTTCATCGTCAACTTTCCCCTCATACATACTGGATTCACTAAGAGGCAGATGCCATGGCCAGAGGGACATGATTCAAGCCATTGACATGCCCCAACAGCTGATCAGTGTGCTGGAGGTAGTCAGCCTAACCTCCAAGTTGAACTGCCAAATCCAAACCAAGTGATTGGGTTGGTTGTTGCGAGTGAAAGCGATGATGACGACATTCGTTCAACTGTTCATGAACCATTGACATCGCCTGCAGTCATGCCAGACGCTGATAGCGTGAGAATGAGGGTGGCAGGCCAGAAAAAGTTGATGAACCTCGTTCGACAACAAAAGGAAGAAGACAGGGGTTTGGTTGAGCACTAGATAAGATTTGAGCAGCTTAATAGGATGCATGAGCGTAACAAGAAGATAATGGCACAGTTAAAGAGGCGACAAGAAAACCAATATTGTTTTACTCATACCGTGGTCCAAGCCCTTCGACCGACACTCACAAATATTCCGTGCCTCGACCTTCTAGCGTTGGCGGCGGAGGTGGGAGATGGCTACAGTATTCCCGATACAACTCGTGTTGCGCACACATCAGATTGTGGTGTTTTTTCTTCAAAGGTGGTCAAAACAGCTCCTGGAGTAATGCGATCTCTAGTGCAGATGCTAGCCATTCCACTCCTCCAGACACCCGTTGTGATCAGGTGGCCACATCACTTATTGCTCATGTGAGCTCTTCTATAGCCGTGGTGGTGAAAGCACCTGTTGATAAGGGTACCACTACTACTACGCCAAAGGCCCCCACTTCTGCAGATAGGAAGGCCAAGCAAGAACCCGGCTCCAAGGTACATGTACAGTCTTCTCGTTCATCTTCAAGTAACGACGAGACCGAAACTGACACTGACACCTACAACTCCAAGGTGGCTGCCGCGACCACTACTTGAGCTGCGGATGATCGAGATGTACATTGACATAGAGAGAAGAAACTGGAGAGATACACTGGTCATTGTCACACCTCAAAATTTCAGTTTTGGGATGTGAACCGTTTTTTTAACTTCAAATGCCAATTTTCAATATTTTCAAAGGTTTTTGTTGATTTTATTTAAATTGAATTTCTTTTATTTGTTTTATCAAATGCTCACATCAAGTGATTTATTTTATTTTCATGCAAAGATATATTAAATAAATGATTTGATTGTGGAAATATTTAAATAAGCAAATTTTAGTATGTCTTAAAACTTTGAAAATGTTTGTCTTGGATTTCCTGTGTTTTCTTTAAAATGGTATGAGTATCTATAATATCTATAAAGGTCATACCCACTAACATTTCTAAAGCTTAATCCTCATTGCGCCACATCATCACATTTGTTTCCACCGTCAGATCATGATCTTTGATTCACATCTATCCATCCGTTCATGTTGTACTCCATCCCTCACCTGAAGCGGCATTAACACAATAACACCAACAATTGGGTAGCGTAACTCCCTAATCAAAGGCGAAATGGTTCAGTTTCTTGGCATTCAATATTCCTATGAGGTGTTTCCGTTCCTATACTATCACAAGAAACTGACATCCACCAAATAAATTCAATTCATAGATTTTAATAAACTTCATGCGTTGTGTGCAAATGTGCAATGCAAGCAATTGTCGTCCACTTCAGCCTCCTGAGTATGCGTAATTAGTAACGTCCCATGCATTTTAATTGCAATTCTCTCTTTGTAATAGTAAATTTACTTTTATGAGCTTTAACTGCCTTCTTCTTCTTCTCTATATACTACGCCTCCGGCCTCCAGTTCGCACTGTCTCTTCCATTCCTCAGTCAGACATGCCATCATCGCCTGCAACAATATCCTCTGCTGGTAGTCACTTGCCTGCTGCGGCTGGCTGGTGGTTCCTTTGCACACCCCAAATCAAATTTAATTGTTGTGAGAGGGGTTGTACAACTATTTAATTGTTGGTGATAGGCGACGCTGATTTACCTTGCAGCATGTGGGATCATTATCTATATTTCTTTGTTGCTTGGATAATAAGATATACAGGGTGTGATTTTATTTTGGTTAGCATCCGTTGGAACCATAAGGTGCTAATGTCATCAATTCTTTCCACTCTGTTCGAAACAAAGAAAGTTCAGATTGTGCTTTGCAAATATGTACTAGATCAATTCTTTTACTTCACATGATTTAGTAGGCTTTTGCTCGAGAAGTGTTTTCATGGATTCAAATCCTCCATCGTCTGCTCTTTGCTACTGTGGTATAACTAAAGCGTTTTACTGGATGTCGTGCCTTAACAGAATTGCTCAATGGAAATTGAAGCCACTATATAGGCAAAATGTAGTATATCAAATTAGAAGGTAACTATGCCCAGTTTTCACGCATGACTGCCTCATGGTAGTTTAATTTTTATCAGTTTGCCCTTCTAAAAGTGTACTAAAATTTCAAAGTTGGTATCTCAGTGCTCAAATTTCTAAAAATTTGCAAACTCTACTCATTGTCAGAAGACCTCCTATTATTTGCTTTTCCCAGTTTGTTTTTTTAATCTATTTTCTGTCATGTTAAAAACAGGCATTTTTTGCTCCTTGCAGCATGCCAAAGGCTATTTCATTTATTTGCGTTATCAATACACAGTAGGAATGAAGTGCTTTCCAAAGATAAGCAATTATAGAGAAGTTGTTAATCTGTTGTTTATCTATAACATCATGCTATTTATCTCTCATGTACATATTCCAATCAAATTTGTATATAGTTACACTACTATTCATTTGAAAACTATCCTTAATTCCTGCAGCAAAGCGCGGGGAATTCACCTAGTTTTTATTATTTTACAAACCAGAAAATTTAATAAATCAATACCCTTCCTAAATGGGTCCCATATCCACTTTATCCTGTCCTTAATCATTTGGTCACCTCTCCGTCACGTGATAAACAACCAGACCTGCTCAGCCTAATCAAAGCCCACGCCATACACAACCAAAGACACACGAACCTTTCTTCTTCCTTGCTCTGGTTCTTTCCTTGTCCATGGCTGAACGCCTAAGCCTACACTAATGTGCAAATAAGCAGCATCACACCCATGATTCGTGCTCCATCAATTGCCTTCATGGGGAGATGAACAATCACCATAATGGCCATTACTCACTTTCCACCATGGCTGCACGCCCTCCTCTTCTCCCTGACCTTTTCTCTCCCTATTAGGCCCTGTATAACAGCACCTGGACGCTCCTTTCCCTGACTGACGACCTCCCCTGCCTCTTCCCATTCCTTACGCCCCTTTCCCTGACTGACGACCTCCCCTGCCTCTTCCCATTCCTTTCCATCCAGTAACCACGAAACTATCTTCATCTCTCTGCTGCGTCCAGCAATGGCGCCCCCAATTGACATCAGCGTTCCCGTCGATTCAACCGACTAAATGCCACTAAACTTCACCAGTTAGTTCTTCCCTTTATCCTCTACGTCATATTCGAAGGTCAAGTCCAGACAAGCTCCGATGCAGAAGCAATCTGATTCGCCATCCTGTTTGCCTGTCTGTTCGCGTCCAGCCAAGCCGTCCCTGGTTGGCATCGGCGTTTCCCGGCGATCCAACCATGGGTGTGACTCCAAATTTTAACTGCAGGTGCGCCTTGTTGTCCCCTACAATATATCTAAAGATCATGGCCAGAAGAGCTCTAATGCCTCAGGGGTCACATTCGCAATCCCCTGATGCCTGTCTGTTCACTTCCAGCCGCAGTGTCCTCGGTTGGCATCATCGTTCCCGTAGTTACGTTAATCTGAATGTCTCCCAAATTTACCAGAAGAATGCGCGCCGTCGTCCTCAAAACATATCCAAATATCTCGACAAGTGGTGTCCCGATACTACCGGGATCTTCCTCGCAATGAACTCTGTTCCCAGTTCAGGACGCGCCCAGCGCGCTCGACGGTAACTCTTCCTTTGTTCTGTTCAATAAAGGGGCTTCCTTGATGATCTCCCAATTCGATGTCATGTCCCATGAAGTCCTGTTTGTTGTAACAGGAGTTCTCGCTGAGATCAACATCATTGTTTCCAGGAACGCTATTTCTCCTGCAACTGTCGCAGAACAGTCTTGCTGTGTCCCAGCCGCTCGATCTCCAGTTCCAGTGAGTTTCTGTCCAAACCATCTTGTGAAACATAGAACATTGCCCATCAAGTATACTCTGTTAACTCGATCTCCAATTCCACTAACCTTCTGTCCAAACAATCAGATCAAAGTTGTGTTCCTAGTAATGGTTCATACATCTGATATTTTTACCTCTTAATGATGCAGCCACTCCATCAGAACGCACTCATCTTCTTTGTTGTGTCTGTGCGTGGCCACAGCCGAACCCGCAGACAAACATGGATGTTATGCCATTGTTTGTGTCTCTCTTCTCTGTACGAGAAGTTCACAACAACCTAACCAAGGATTGCCTGGGGATGTGCAGAGTGAGGTAGACCCATAAATGGAGTAGGGAACTAGGGATTGCCCGAGGAGCGGGGACTGTGAAGAGTGTGATTTCTCTAGTTTGTGGATGCAGCAACATCTGGTTTTACATTTATAGTTGCGGTAAAGCTACATCATGTCACCTTCCTCGGATGCCGCTTCCCTCGATATGCAAGAGGGAGATTCCAAATAGGCTCTCTCACACGGCAGTGATCGGTCCAATCTACTTACAAGAGTTGTGGCAGGGGAGTATGTGTACCACTACTAGTTGATACTGCACTTTGTACTTCTATTTCATCCTTTTTTGAAAATAAATAGCTAGTAATTGTGAAAATTGAAAAAAATCACATGATGATTTGTTGATGATCGCGGATGATGCGTGAGTACTCACCGGAACATCTGAAGAGTGAGGTAGACCCATGGATAGAGAAGCAGGGATTGTTCGGGGGGCTGTGAAGGGTATGATTTCCTAGTTTGTTGATACTACAGCGTCTGGGTGGACCTTTCTAGTCACGGGGCACGGTGAAGAGTGTGATTTTTCTAGTTTGTGGATGCAGCAAATCTCACTGGATGATCCGTTGATACTCGCCGGATGAGGTTCAGCTCACCGGTCAAATCACTCGCTGATGCGGCGATATCACCAGATGATGCGGTGATACTGACCTACCACGGAGCAACTCTCCGGTCAAATCAATTCACGGGCTTCTCCACGCCCAACACCATGCACGCCTCGTCAGCTGCCACTTCGCAGTTCACACCGGGAGTTGGGTTATTGGCTACACATTGATTTTATTCCGATATCAGAACCCTCAAATTCTATATGACAATGCTTCCTTGAATTTGGGACCAACCTTGATGTAAGTTTTCTGATGTCACTCTTGATTTTCTTTCCAATTAAAATTTATGTCATATATAATCTAAATGATTTCAGTACTGAATTGTTTCTTGTTTGAGGAATACATAATTGAGGATGCCCCTACTGTGGTAGATATATTGATATATAGAAAAGGCACTATAAATGGTACAAGACAACAAGAGGACTAGGTCCTGAAAAGAAAAAAAAATTACAAATGGCAGAAAGAAATGATGTCTATATCTTTTATGTAGCTGAGAGCATTAATGTATGGTATTCACTTCAATAATCTGATGTGATATTTTTGCTTGGTTTGATTCTTTAAACAAATGTATGGTGAACATGTAAAACCCAGTGTACAAGCATCAATCTTTTGAGTTTCAAACTGGGGGTTACAATATATGAACTTACTTCACACTCAACTATTGTAACACTAAATTATTTTAGATATACGAAGTCTGAAATTGCCTACAGCTTACAGGTTTGGCGTGTCAAGGGCTTATTTCCATTCAGAGAGTATGGGAGCTATACAAGTTCATGTATAACTTTCTTTTTCAATATCTTAGCTAGACGCGACTTTATGTTAATATTTTGGCCATATGGTCTGGCCACGTAGTCTAAGATATTATCTTTCTGCTTCTTAGCGTAAACTGTAACCATGTCATGCTACATTACTAGGCAGCATCATCGCTGAACTCTTCTTATTAACACAATCTGCACATCAATATGGCAATTGTTGATGACTATTAACACAATCTGCACATCAATATGACAACTGTCTTCCTAAATCTGTAACAATATGATTACCATTCATATTTTGGATTTTTCATAAAATATTCCATGGTAGTCAAGCTGCAGAAATCAAAGACTCCAAAAGCTTTTAGAGCATGTAGAGATGTTAGGAGTTATTTCAGGGAAGTGCCTGTAGCTTTGGTCAATGTTGTTTGTAGGTGTGAGATATATTGCATTTCAAAATAGTCCATATTATAAATATCTGCATTCCTGTATAGCCATTTTGGAGGCAGGGTAAGAGCACTGTTGGGACCACCCATGACCTAGAAACCATACAGATATGGACTCATCATTTTTCTTTTGTGATGAAATCAATTGGTTTTCATTTACTTGAGATCATCACATGAACAGGATTGGGGCCGAGTTCGACTTATTTATCATTTATTTCATCATATTAATATTGTGTATACACTGAAAAGAAGCAAACCTGCAGCCACATGTGATTTGTTCCTCAAAACTATAAAAAAAAATTGTATTGGCACACTCTGATATTTTGCCATTTGCACTGGTTAAGAGATCTTTCAGATAATATTTTATCTTGACCTTCACCACAATTAATAATCCATTGCTTGCAGCCCTTTAGGTGGATTCACATATAACCTGAGCAATCAACAATGAGAAAATGGACGTTTCTCTGATTTACCATGGCATGTTAGCCTTGAAGTGGATGGAAATGATATTGAAACTCCAGAGGTAAAATGAAACACAATTGAAACACAATTGTCGTCTTAACTATGAATACAGAAGAATAAAAGGAGGTCACATAAGTCCACATTTGAGTAGTTTTTTATATGTGGAAAGAGAAATTCATTGATGCCTCAAGCATGTTTTCATACTGCCATGATCTAAATTTTAGTGCCATGTACAACGAGTTCTCACCAAACATGTGAATGTCTGGAATAAAATGGACAGTGAGAAAAAAATCAGGAATCCAGTTTGGAACCTATGGAGGCTAATGTATTTGTTCTTAATCTTTGATTCAGGTTTCAGTGGATAATATGTGCTATGTAATAGCAGTAATAGTGTCATGTTTTGTTAATTAAATGGGTTCCAAACATTTTGAGAGAGATTTTTAAGTTCTAATGATATATAATCTTCTGCTTATTAACTTTCTTCCTGGTTGCGAATATCATGAATATTATTAAAGAAATTAGGTCATGAAAGGTGCATGGTTGAGTAATTTATTTATTTTTATATGAGGATAAAGTAATTCATTAAGGACTGGAGCATCTTTTTATAGTGCCATGATCTGAACTTTGGTGTGTTGTACAATGAGTTCCGCTCTCCAAAAGATGAGGTCTGGAATAAGATGGGCAAAGAAATAGTAAATCAAGAATTCAGGTTGGAACTTACAGATTTTTCCTGATGCATTGTTAGCTCTGAAATTTTGATTCAGGATTCAGTGGATAAAATGCTAAACTCTGGTGCTTGGCATAGAAGTCGTGAACCAACTTCTAATATGATCCAGTATGGGCATTCTTATTAAGTTACTTTTAGCTATCTCCAGGTATTTGTTATGATATTTTCTCAGTCTATCAATTTATAGAGAAGTATACAGCTCATATACCTAATATGAGACTTATGTTATATCTGTGTGCCTGCACTTTTCACGCGTTACCAATAAATGGTGTCTTATACACTCTGATAATCTTATTTTATGGAAAATCACTGTAGTAGAAACACATATTTTTTCTTCAGTTTCAGGTATTGTTTTGAATAATAAATAATTCTGCTCCTAAAACAATCAGTTAGGCCCTGGTTCTCTGCCTGTTTTGTCTTGTGTCGATTGGGAAAAAACGATGCTGCAGAACTTTTACCGAGCATATCTTCTCTGATGAGTATGGCCTCATTAAGCTAATCATGTCCAAACAGTTTCTCATGAGTGCTAGAGGATGCTCGAGGAGCTCTTCCTGTGCCGCACTGCACTGCTAGATGAGTTCATAAGTTGATGATGTCTTAGACTAATCTTTTCGTGGGATAATTCTGTATTTTCGTGCAACCTCTTATCGGTCAATGAGCAGTAGTGCATGGTGTTTGAAGTTGCTAGGCTTAAAAAAAATATCTATCTGAACTAGACAACAAACTAATATACTCATGGTCCTGCAAATAATGTCATTTGGTCGGATACGTGCGTGGCACACGTGCATTGGTACTATATCGTCAAAGTACTTAAATGCAATGATGTGTCAAAAATGTGTTTGAGATGATAAGTACACAATGCATCATATTATTTTTCTTTTATGATAAAGTCTTTCCAAGTGATGTCATTGTAGCGTCCCTACTCCCCGAGGCCTGGGCCCGCACACTTAGCAGCTCTCTAGAGCCTCAAGACTATCCTTACAGACCAACACATGTCTTTATTGCGCACTTTGTCCTCATTCGTGCGCACCCAGGGTCACTCATTCTGAAATTGCTCCAGGCCAAGCACGCTTAACCTTGGAATTCTTTCGAGATGAGCTTCTGGAAAAAAAAAGTTGCAACTTGTTGACATGAGTATTGTATTAATTCTATTAAACCTTGGGCCGAGATGTCACGGTCACGAACACGTGCGTGGTGCATGTGCATTTTTACTAGTATGTATACGAATTAAGCATGTAGGATGAACCATAAAAAGACACTTGTATCACTACAAGAAATCTTATGATATGTGACTTGATTCAGTTTTGTCATAAAAATTGAAAATTATTTCACTCACCTGACGCTCTCGTGACGAAAACATGTATCTTCATCACATATTTTGTGAGGATCTTTCGCTTGTCATTGTTGTTCGTCATAAGATGTGTGTGGCTTGATTATAGGCCCGATTCATTCTGGGCTAAGCCCATTAGAAACTTCTGTCATATTTGGGCTTGACCAATTTCAATTATAATTTCCATTCAGTTTGGGCTCAACTCATTATGCCTAGAAATGGCCCAAGCGTCGTACATTCAGGAGAGAAACTGCCTGGGTGCACTACAGATTAGGGATGGCAATGGGTTCCCATAACCTGATACTCGATGTGTTTTCTCTCTATTAGGGTATGAGTTTGGACCTATTTCTCTTTTCATGGGTCTGTTAATAGGTATTTTTGTCACCATAGGGTACCACGGGTATGGGGACATTCTCCTACAACCCATACCTATTTACCTATGGGTCCCATAAAATCTATGACACGTGGATCTATCAGAGGTATATAAATAAAAAGAGGGGCCTGTGAACCTTACTCTTCGTTTATTTACCTTTGAATAAATTTAGCGTTTGATTATGCGAGCTATTAGCGTTTGAGCGGTTAAATTTATTTAACTTTAAACAATTTAAGCATTTCGATATGTTACTATATGTAGCTATATGTTAATTTTTTTATGCTAACTATGGGGATGGGAGAAATTTGAGTCCTCATGTGGGTATGAGGATGAGAACGGGATATAAAATTCTAAATGGGGATGAAGACATTCTATCACACCCCAGTGAGTAATGTATCTATTGCCATCCCTACTGCGGATCACGTCACACAAAAAGAAGAATTCGCGACAAGGATGCCGTTGCTCCCCAAGAAGCGGTGCAGAGCGCGGGCTCAACAAGCGCAAGAGGAAGGACTGCTGCGAGAATCTAGGCGAAGCCGGTGAACTCTGTTACAGCGTCGGTTGCTTCGAGGGATTTGCAGCGACCATGGAAAGAATTATGCTCACAGCCTATACACGCCTTTGTAAATGCTTGCAGGCGTTTCCGTGTTTTCACAGCTGTACAACGTACGGCTGCTCATGGGAAGTGGAAAGCATCAGCGAGGTAGACAGAACGACGACACGCCATGCGGCAATGCAATCCAGCATCAGCGGGGTAGACAGGGATGAGAGGTGGCAGATATAGCTCTATACCGGACGTGATATGAAGGCATGATGCTGTTTTTTTTAGGCAACTACGACGGGAAAGTTGCCGGCCTGAACTTTGTTGAAATATGCAAGTGTCCCATACAGAATTTACGAAAAAGAGTGATAACAGAATGGGAAGGGAAGCTTCTAATTTAAATCCATAAGCCTGCTGCTTCAAAAAAAAAATCCATAAGCCTGTCGTGCAAATGATCTAATTAAAATTGAGTTGTTCTATCTTTCCACAGCAAGAGGTCGAATGATGTTGGACGTAGCACATGGCCTGTAGGCAGTGATACCTCCCGGAAAGCTTTCACATTCCTCATTTTCCAAATGTTCCATAGAAGAGCAGTGATCATAATTGATAGTACTCTATTGGGTAAGCCTGAGAAAAAGGATGCCTCCCAGAGATTTTCAATAGATGAGGAGCTCATATTTTATATTGACCTGGAAAAAATAACTTCTTACAATGATATATAGCATAGTGTTTTTAAGAAAATTTGAGGTGCTCAACATTTGCAGAAGAAACTTGGTAGCATCGTGCTTTAGTCCTTTAGAGTAGATGAAATGTTTTCTCACTCCTGGGCACTTCAGATTCTTTTAGCAAAATCAAAATCCCTTTTTACCACAAAAACAATTTCTTAAACAAAAGATAACTATAACATACTTCTTTTATATCACTCTTGCGCTCCTGGTATCGACCCAATAGTCAATTAAGATGTCATAAAACACATTTTCATCACAGCAGTATCAAACTAATTATTGGCGTATGTATGAGGTTTTATATCGATACTACCTTTCCAGTAAAAAAATGTTGTCATATGTTAACAGTTTCTCCAAAACATGATCATTTACGAACATAATGTTATTTATAATAAAAAGTAATCTTATGTTGCTATGCTATGTAAACCTCATAAAAGACCAGAATATTTAAATGGTCAGCCTAATACCCTTAATATAATTTATGAGACATATATTGATGGAATTCCCTACATAAGAAAGTGAAATAAATAATAGTTTATTTTATCAATTAAGGAGTTTGTGAAAAGATGTGGAATAAACTACTCAAATGTAAATAACATGTTAGAGTATATTGGCCCTTGTATAGAGGCCCATGGATAGAGGCCCATGTAGCCCATGTACAGGATCTATTTACCCACCCTTCTAGGGTTTGGAGGGATGA
>LAPY01003996.1:0-15569 GCA_000970635.1 Eragrostis tef
AGGTTGCATGCACCCAGCCTGTCTCAGCTCGGCCTGGCTGGTTGATACGAGCCAGGCTCGGCTAAGAAGAGAACCAATCGCGCCCCAAACACGCGCGCCCTGCACGCGGTGAGCCTGGCCCGAAGGGATCCAGGAAACAATAGCCCCATAAAGACTTTGAAGAGAAATTCTTTGGTATTTAGAGTTAATTATAACCATTCATTTGGTTAGATCTAACTGTTAGAATTAAGAAGGAACCTAATAAAAGGAACCTTAAGTTGTGGACCGGTACCAAAAAATTAGTGGGACAGCTACTAGTTTTTCTCTCTCATTCAAATTAGACAGAGGGTAATCAAGTACTTTCACTCCCCATCAAATAATCTGCAGAGCCGAGGACTCCAACGCCGATGAGGCCCTTAAGCTTCCCTAACGCTGCCGATACACCCATGCTGCGACGAGTCCAGTCCGTCCCTGGACCCAGCCTACCGAGCTCCAGCATGGTAGCCGTCGAGCTCTTAGAAGCAGGGCGTCGTACACCTGGTATCCCACACAAGTCACGCTGCTCTACATCTGCGTTGATCTGCAGCAGGGCAGGCTATACAAAATGAAATCCTGATCTTTTCTTTTGTTACTTGCATGTATGGTGAAACATTTAGATGCGATCATCAAGCAGTGAACATGAACACGTGCTTGTTGCCATTTGATTGAAATTTCAGAAGAAAATTTCATGATGATCTCCTGCCGATACGTATGCATTTTCACCATGGCTGAACACATGAACAGAAGATAAAACTTATTGTGGAGGCGACAGAGGTCTCGTTGACGGACGGCACCCGTGTGCTGGATCCAATCAACAATACGTTCGACATTTACCAAACTAGCATGTTCACCGATGAACGACGTCAACACGGCAGGACGGTAAATGGTACTTGCCGCACGTACGGTCACCGGCGGCCGGGCAGCCGAGGACTCCAGGGTGAGGACATGGCGAAGAGCTTGGGCGAGGGCTTGACGAGGATGACCCTGCAACCGTCGAGATGCGACGTGTTTCAGTTTCCCGGTTCCGGTTTTCCAGGGGTGATGTGGGAGATGAACTAACCCTGACATTTACCAAAGTACCCTGGCTAATGCTGAATTAGATTTCTAAGCATCTTTTTGAGGATCAATGGCTGGCGTTAATCAGGGGGAGAGGAACGGGTTCCTCTCAAGCACCATAGAAGAGCTCGACTTTGAATGGGTGTATGGTTGTTCTGCGGGCTGAACCTGTCTTTCATTTGCCTTTTGCTTCTTTGTTGATTCCTTTTGGTCTCGTTCCATTATAAGTATAGGCTAAGCATCTCCTGTTTCCATTAAAAAGAACTGTCTTTTCACTTCAGATTTTTACGATTGGAATATGCAGAGGTTGAAGAGACAAGGTGATTGTTCTGAATGTTTTTTCTTTCCCTTGTGAATACCATAAGGCCGGAGTTCTTTCAGGTTCCTATGACCGATACTGGACTGGCTCGTATACAGCATGGAAGCAAACTTTTCTTCAGTGGACTGCCCTTGGATCTGGCAGTTGCCAAGATTCGCAAAAACTTCTCTTCATGTTAAGTTGCATGCACCAACAAATTCATATAAAAGTCTAAGCTGATAGAAAAAGATGGGCAATTCACTTATGATTCAACACTCCCCCTCACGTACAGCTCTTGTGGCCGCAAACGTGAAAATAGGAGCGGCGCAGCAGAATATGCGGTCACCAGAATTTGAACTCAAAACCTCTGGTTCTGATACCATATTAAGTTGCATGCACCAACCAGTTGCGCATGTTAAAAAGGTAGACAACTCATTTATGGTTCAACACTTCAGATACCAGCTGGGCATGTTGTGGTACCTCGTTGATGAGTACTCCACCTCGTTCGGTCACATTGATGACATATATAGTTGGCTCTTCTACATCTGGGTCTGGTTCAGCACGAATTGTTATTTGATTTGTTGTTGCAGTGGACGATCAGTTGTACACTTCCGAGGGATATTGTCGACTATGGTTGACTGGAAAATTTGTAACCGTACATTCGGTTCAAATCTGTGGTTTGTACGACCGGGCTACACTTTCATTCGTATTTACTCCTTTTCACGCGACTTAACAAGCTTTTGGCGCGCGACCTGCAGCCACTAGAAACTCGTGTGGCACAGAATCTGGCTACGTGCTCCATCTCATCTCAGTCAGATTAACAAGCTATTGACAGCGACAATTGAGGGCCAAGGTAATGGCGACCGAGCTCCGGGCGCCGGTCGTCCCGCGGCATCTCACGACGACTCGCTCATGCACCGAGAGACACGGCACGCTTTCCTCAGTTAGGCGTGCCGCTGCCTCTCGTGTCTCGTCGGCACCACGGCAGGGAGGGACAGGGAAGGAGTCCGGCTCCGCGTGAGATGCAGTTTAGGCGCCGAACAGCGCGTCCTCTTACGAGTATCTCGCTCTCGTCAGTCACGCTGATATCACACCAACTTCACTTGCGTGTATTTCATGGTTGATTCAGTGCGAATTCTGTTGATACGATTTTTACTGCTGAGATGGAATCATTCTTCTACCCTAGTACCCATAATGTTTCTGTTCCAAGGACGTTTTTACAGGCATCCACAGCAGTCGTATACATATTTTAGAATTTCAGACTGAGACAGGATTGTTTCATGCTTAAATAAATTTGGAAATCAGAAGGTGTCGAATATAAATCCTGGTTACATAAAAAAACACCTCAGTTGCCAAGTTGCCACGCACGCGAAATCAATGAGAAAAGAAATTTGAAGTCCACTAAGTTGACAGCTATGCATTGGTCGATGTAGAGGCTGAAATATTAAAATAGATTCTCATTTCTAAAAAAAGATCCACAAAGTTTCAAAACAAACAAGTCATATCAACAAACGTGACTCACCCAAAAAAAAATCAACAAATGCGGAAGATGTAAGGTTGAAGCCTCCGGGAGCAGACGAACCAGTGAGAAAAGTAGATGGCCACCACGAACCCCACAACGAACCCCACAGCCGCTCCGATCATCCATGCACTGGAGTCGTCGTTGCTTCCGCTCCTGCAACTATCTAGAGGCATACCACATAGCCCCGGGTTACCGGTAAAACTAAAAACCGGGAACTTGAAGCCAAGAGTAGGCGGAATAGGCCCTGACAATAAGTTGTCTGCAACATTGAACAAATCTGGCCTGGGGAGTACTTGGAATAGCGTTGGAATTTGACCGCTGAGTTGGTTGCGCTGAAGGTAGAGGATGTTAAGGTATGTAATATTTGAGATACTAATTGGGATCGCGCCCGAAAAGCTATTGTAGGAGAGGTCCAGAGCTACGAGAAACGGCAACTGCCGTGAAAGATCAGACGGGATAGGTCCTGAAAAATTGTTACTTGAAAGGTCCAGCGCAAGCAAGCTTGTACAATTCTGAAGACCCCGAGGAAACTGGCCTTCAAGACCGAGGTTGCTGAGGCGCAGCGCCATAACCCTGTTCTCGCCAGGGTGCCAGCACTCCACGCCAGTAAATTGGCATATGTAGCCCTGGTGGCCATAGCTCTGGTCGCGATCGAGAAAATTCCATGTGGATTTCAGTATGCCGTTGCGATCAACCACAGATTCTATTACATCCTTCAGGCATTGGACATCCTTCTCAGAACCGAAACACAACGATGAGTAGCTGTATAGGAGCAGTGACCAAAGGATGAACTTGATATTATCAACCATCCCAGGCATGGAGTAGAAACAGAGTCCCAGCTTCTCAACTCCAGTGTCACCTGCACAAAACTTGCGAAGGTTAATCAAAGATAGCAGTTACAAAGAAGCATGGTGTCTCAAATTCAAGGTATACTTATTTTGGTCCTTTGTGGTCTAACAGCATGTGGACACGATGAGAAGGCGCATAAAAAACTCACCAGCACCAGAAGAAGCGCCACTGCCCACGATGGGTGAACGCACAGATGCACACGCTTTAAAGGGAGCGAATTCTCTTCAGCTCGTTCCTTCCGGCAGAAAGACGGACCCTGCGTCCCTGCGTCAACGGTCTTAGCGCGAAAAATCTGCAAGTCTGACGGTATGGAGAAGGCAGGTGGGACAAGTACAACTAGTCCTGGAACTTGAGCCGGGCCAAATTCGGGTGAGCCATGACCTGAATTTTTGGCATGCCACGTGGCACGGCCTGGCCCGATGGGATTCTATGCCGTGCCAGCCTGACCCGTGCTGACAGGCCGTGCCGTGCCGGGTTTTTGACACATCGGGCCGGTACGACACGATACTGTTAGATGAGCCGAGCTCAAGCAAGCACGGCACGAAGGCGGTCCGGCGGCCCGGATTTTACCTGACAGTGTGTTCTTGTCAAGTCGTTAGCCAACGTTATTTTTGTTATTTTAATTCATATTTTAAAATACAAACTTGTATATATTTTGCATACGAAGTCCAAATTTGATGATTCTTTTTTTATAATCTTCAAAAAATCATTTCTATCATGTGGAATTTTTGTATTTAAACTTCTCTAAATTAATTTTGTACTCATCAATCAATACACTAATAGTCACTATTCACCATTATCTTCACTTTTTTGGTAATCTCCAACTAATTTGAATTTTTAAGTAATTTTTGTGTGGATGTACAACTTTTACATATCAACACATAGAAATTTTGTATTAATTTTTTGTGGCACTTACACTCATGTAAGTTTCAATTGCTCCTCATTTGTTCTAAAAGGCTATAACTTCTATATCATTTTGTAAAATTTGAACACACTTCGGTGCAAACATATTCAAAAAAAATCACCAGAATTATTAAAGGTTGGTGTTGACTTGGAACAAGTCCACATCAAAATTGAGTTCAAAATTCAACATATTTTTGAAGATATAAAAAAGGCAAAAATCATGTTTTATTTGTTTTTTTTGTTACACTTAAAGTATGCTGATTTTGGAACTCAGATTTGGTAGGCACGTGTAATATAGCCTTCCTAAACTAGGGTATTTTTGGTGGGATTTTAAAAAAAATTTGATCTATGTAACACTAAAAAAGTTTTAATTTAAACAACAAAAATACGTCTTCTCTATATTGAAAACGTATTCTGAGAGACCTTCATTGAAAACGTACACGGCCCAACAGCGGCCCACCGTGCCGCGTGTTGTGCCTAGGCCGAGTTTTCATCTTGTCGGGCTGACCGGCACGGCCCGACACGGGGCGGACCGCAGCACGATGGGCCCGTGGCGTGCCGGCCCGGGCACGGCATGAGTCCCAAGACTAAGTACAACCTTTTACACCGATGTCATCACATCACGTATTTATGAGGACAATGAACAAGCCGGTACTGACTGATGTCATTGAAACTGGGACGAAGACACGAATAGTCCTCCGTCTCTCCACACTGTCTCTCCACACTGAGTACAAGAGTAATAGATTGTTGTATCTAAATCAAATTAGGTGAAAGCCAATTGCCACAGACAGGGAATGTCAAAGAAGAATGAAAACTAGTAGTTACATCTGAATCATACGTGAAGGAAGTAGGGACGGAGCAGACAAAGAAGTACGGGAAGTACAAAGCCACCACGAATCCCATAACGAAACCGACAGCCGCGCCAATACTAGACTCGTCATTGATTCTGGGCAACCTGACTTGTTTCAGCCTCCATTTCCTTTCACTGAGACCCAGCGGTGCATTGTAAAGCTCTTGGATAACCGACTAGGCGCACTGAACTCTCTTGGAATTTGACCGTTGAGTTAGTTATGCTGCAGGTTGAGTACGTTAAAGTATACCATATTTGAGATGCCGACTGAGATTTCACCTGAAAAACTATTGTACCAGAGGTCCAGAGTGTTAAGTTGCATGCACCAACCAGTTCACCTAAAAGCCTAAGTTAATAGAAAGAGATGGACAATTCACATATGGTTCAACACTCCTTCTTACGTGCAGCTCTCGTGGGCGTAAACGTAGAAATAGGAGTGGCGCAATGGAATATACGGTCACCAGGACTTGAACTCAAGACCTCTGGCTCTGATACCATGTTAAGTTGCATGCACCAACCAATTCATCTAAAGCCTAAGCTGATGGGGAGAGGTGAGCAATTCACATATGGTTCAACACAGAGATGCTAGATAAGGCATCTTCCTTGAAATATCATAAGGAATTGATTCTGAAAAGCTGTTATTTGACAGATCTAAGGTAAGCATGCTTGTGCAATGCTCAAGCCCTGAGGAAACTGGCCTTGAAGTCCTAAGCCGCTGAGACGCAATGCGAAAACCCTGTTCGTGTCGCCTTTCCAGCATTCCACGCCATTAAATCTGCAGATGTCGACATCGCTGCTAAATTGCGATGAGTACTCCAGATTGCCACTTGGATAAATCAATGATTGTTGTAAAGTCATCAGGCATTTTACAACAAGTTCTGAACTAAAACACAATGAGAACTGGTCAAGAGCCGCAACCAAACGAGGATCTTAACATCCATACCAGACACGGTTAAGAAACACTTTCTCAGCCAACAGTTGTAGCGAAACACACATGTTCAGCTTTAGGCCAAGTTGCTTAGTAGTATAAAATGTGCTGCATACTAGTAGTAGTGGTAGATGATCCATGGTTTTACAACAGTGGTTTTACAGTGCAGGCATGCACTCAAAACACTTCTTGTGAAGACAGTCCATTCGTTTCGCTTGAGAGTCGTGTCAAGGGGAGGATGACCGCTTCAATTATTTCTGCTGATGTTCTCGTGGAACCCGGGGCTTTGCGGCTTGTGCCGGCATGGATTCAGAGGCCAGTGTCCTGCTTGAGAAATCCGATCGCAATATGAGGATTTTTAACTGCGTCCATTTTACAATTTGCCTCGATAAGCTGTTACGTGCAATTTCTTTTTTCGCCTGGACGGTAGATTCTTTTCTTGTGAGAGGAGAACTACAACATTTCTCACCATCCAAAACACATTAACACGCAGTTAACAAAATATTTCAGTGACAAAGATGTAAGGCAAAGGGCATTGATTGCTTTGCGAGGGAACAGCTTGATCAACTGTCTTTACAGGACCCAAGCGAACCCAGGAATACATTAGTAGTACCACTACATCCTAAAAAGAATTAATTACTAGAAATCTTCAGAAAATACTACACTAGAAGTAGAACCTAATGAGAATGATGAATCAGGCACACCGATCAGCTGTATACTTATAGCTCCGATCAGCTCAGCATCGCAGCATGGAGCCAACCTGGCGATGGCGAAAGCCTTAGACAAAAACTTTAGGCAATCAAAAAGCGCGTTCGGTGACCGGCTTTAGAGCCCTCTAAATTTCAGCACTAAAGAAAATCTTATTATTTAAGAGTATTAAATAAAGTCTAATGCAAAACCTTTTTACGGAGGGGTACATCTTTGTGAGACGAAACTAATGAGTCTAATTAAGCTATATGTTTTGCTACAATGATGCTACAGTAATGCTACAGTAACTATCGTCTAATCACGGCTTAACTATCCTCATTAAATTCGTTTCGCGATTTAGACAGGGTTCTGTAGTTAGTTTTATAATTAAACTTTGTTTAAGACAAGATTTTTTTTTGTTTAAACTCCTCTAAATTTTAGAGGGGAGGACGCGCCCAAAGATTCAGAGCAGAAGCGGCACCACTTGTGCTACTAGCAGTTTCTTGTTGGTAAGCTAGGCATGTCACATGGATATGCTATTCTAGTATGGTGCAGACACCGATGGGCCAGTATGTCGAGCGGGCAACTGTACGAGCGCGTTGTACTTTGCACAATAAGCCGGGTGATCGAAGACAGACGGCGGCCACCCGGCCCAGCTCAGGGTCACGAAGCCGCGCAGTCTCTCTCGTTTGAATCGGGCTGAAAGATCACGGCTGTGTTAATAACAGAGACCACCATCAGTCTGCCGAACAGGTGTATATTATCGCCGTCAGCATGTAGAGAGATTGATTGATGCATGCCCGTGTGCAAATTGTTTATGCAGCGCGTGAACGGTTGTACGGCGAAGGAACACAGCACATGGTCGTCGTCCTCCGAAGTTCTTGAGCCACAGCGTGGCTCCATACCGGACTGACGGGAAACCGGCGGCGAGAGATCAGAAGGTTCACATGGATTTCTGGAGTCCAGTCCGGTATTCTGATGCAGCATGATTTCATGACCATGGTGTCGTGATTTGATATGGTAGGTAGGGGAAGGGAATTCGGCTGCGGTTCTGGACAGAGCATGGTCGCTTCCGGCTCTGATTGCTACGTAACTGAATAGTACATTTTTTTCAATGATTTTCCTTATCACTTGAGTACTGCATTTTCCATGCAGGAAACGACTCATTTGGCGCGAAAGTTTGAGAAGGCGGCGGCGCGGCGCCGTGCACCGGGAATGAAAAGAACGTCCAATTTTCACTCAAAAAATAGTACAGTAGACAATTTACTGCATCGGAAGGCGGAAGCCGGATGCATCTCTGGCAAATTACATCAGCAGGCGTTCACTTTCATGGCGAAAGCGCAACTCCACACTTCCACAGGTCTATGGAGCGGCCGAGCGGATCATCAGAGCGGATGAGCTGGCAAAGGTTAGATCGGAGGGCGCGAACCACATGATCATCAGCTGCTGGGCACTCAGATTTCATCCTGGTCTAAACAGTAAACATTGGCGCTCCTTGCTTTTTTCAGTGAGGACGGTCGACTTGAGGATCGAAATGGTTATGTTCTGTTTTTTTTAGAATTACACAGTACAACGCAGATGCTCACAACACGCACGCACACTCATTCCTATGAATATACGTACGCAAACCTTATCCCTATGAGCACCTCCGAAAGACTGAGCATCCGGCAGATCTGGAGATTTCCAAAGTCACCAAAAACGTCTCGTTGTCGACGTGAATGACGCTTACTAGTGTTACTCAGGTGCATTAACCACTAGGTCAGACCCCTGTCACAATGGTTATGTTCTGTTACAATACACGACAGCAGGCCTTGACACAATCGTTCATGGGCTGGACGTGGCTCAGTAGGCCCACTTGTGATGTCAGACGAAAATGTGTGGAAGCCCAGCTAAGGGAAGGCCCAACGCCTTCGACTAAATACATTCCGTTCCCACGACAAAGTCACAAAAGGGGCGATTGGGTTGGGTGCATATGACCCAACCAGGCCCATCGGTGCAACGTGTGAGTGATTGGCTGCCTGCACCACACCGGCCGGACTCAGCGCATGCAAATCGGCGAGTGACTGGTTGCTTTCGTGTTCGTCTGGCTCGCATGCCCTTGCCCTGGATGCAGCAAGCGCCCCCGGCCTGGCTCTGGCCAGATGAAAACCAATCACACCCACCTAATTTCCATTAAAATTAATGGTAGCCCAAGTCGGCTCGATACATGTATAGAGTAGTTTTCACATGGGAGAAGAATTATTAGAGGCTACATAATTACAGAAAATATATTACTCCATTCTTCTGATATGTTAGTCGGCTAGTTCGGTAGGCTGCAGTGCAGCTGCGGCTGCGGCTATAGAAAAATAACTGCGAACATTGTAGTGGCTGCAGAAACACTGTAGCAGCTGTAGAAGAAATAACTAAAACACTGTAGCTGCTGCAAAACAGCCAGGCGAACAGGGTGAGTATCAGCACGGGGTAGTCTGCAGCGCCACAAGAATCACCTTGTTCGCATGGCTGCTTTGCAACGGCTGTTTTGCAGCAGCTATAGTATTTCAGTTATTTCTTCTGCAGACGCTACAGTGTTTGCATCAGCTGCAGCCTACCGAACAGGCTGAATGCTTCTTCTTTGCACGCTGTCAGTAGTCGAGGAATGGATGCTTCCTAGGACTGAAAAACGACCTCGTTTCTATGCTTTCAAAGCTGCCAGCAACAGAGGTGCAAGAAGCTATCAGAGCGTCCTCAATGATAGGCTCTTAGCTAACTCTTAGAATTGTTTATTAGGAAAAGGAATATATAAGGGACAGCTAACTCTTCAATTTTGCTTTTAGGCTACTTCTTAGCTATCTCTTAGAATTGTTTAAGAATTGATGTAATAAAGCTGACTCTTACTAACTCTTCTTCAAGAGTCAGTACTGTCGCATCTTTTCTCTTTTTCTAATAAATAATTCTAAAAGATAGCTAAGAGGTAGCTAGGGGTGGGCATAAAAACCGAGGACCGAAAACCGAAACTGGAAAAACCGAGACCGAGACCGAAAAGACCAATATTTTAGGTATCGGGTAATATATTGGATACTAGTCTCAGATGACCGAATTATTTCAGTCAAGTTCGGGTATTAGTCTCAGGTAACCGAAAGACCGAAAATATTAATTGGTCACCCATTACAGCTCATGGAGACAATCAACTGAGCTCCATTGATTCATTCCTATGCTCCTGTCGCGTGCAAACATTTTCAAAACTCTACGATTTAATGTCCTGGCCATGCTTTGAAGTCCACAGCACCACACAAAGCAGCACAGAGTCCCGCGTCCTACCGTCAGTGTCTCGAGGTAGACTGCAGCTATGCACTTTGCACCACGGTACTGCTCTGGTTTGTTAGAATAAAACATCACAAGTTATATGTTGCTGAAACTTATGCGATGAGGTTGTAGAATTGGGTAGTTTAAGTATAACCGAAGACCGAACCGAAAATTTACGTACCCGAAGTTGTCGGGTACCTTACTTTCCATTGTTATTTTGGGTAGCAATTATAGAAGACCGAAATTTAACAAGACCGAAAAAACCAGACCGAAAGTTCGGGTAAAACCGAACGCCCACCCCTAGAAGTAGCCTAGAAACAACCATTAAAGAATTAGTTGTCTCTAATATATTCTTTTTTTCAATAAACAATTATAAGAGTTAGCTAAGAGACAACCACTGAAGATGCCAGAATTGTTGTGCAGCAGGAACAAAGACTGATTCTGTGAATGTGAAGCCGATAAGATGCCAGAATTGTTGTGCGAAGGGGCACCGAAAAATAAGATGGTCAGGTGTCTCGGGAGCAAGGAGCAAATATCACAATCAGCCTCGTCGACCACATTCTTCGTGAGCAGTTAACAAATATTTCAAGGACAAAGATATAAGCAAAAGGCATTGATTGCTTTGCGAGGGAACAGCTTGATCAATTGTCTTTACAGGACCAGAGTGAACCCAGTACTAGTACACTAGTAATACCACTACATCCTAAAAAGAATTAACTACTACTAATGAGAATGATGAATCAGGCACACCGACACTACATCCTAGTAAACTAGTAATACCTAAAAAGAATTAACTAGTACACTAGTAATACCACTACATCCTAAAAAGAATTAAAAAGAATTCAACCGGTGCAAGAGATCGATCAATCATCAGTGGTGCACGTCCATGCCGACGACGATGTCGGCGAAGTCGCTCTCGGAGGCACAGGGGATGGTGAGCCCTCCGCATCGGTGGTCGAAACCGAACTCATCCTCCACTCGCTTCAGCAGCGTCACGAATGTCGGGTGGCTCAAGCACGCCGTCGGGATGACGAACCGCTTCCGCCCCTCGCCGACGTACACTGCCATGTGTCCCCGAGGCACGTCGCTCCTCGTCGCCGCCGCAGCCGTCGACCGGCTCCTGCTGGCCAGGTGCAGCCGTGTCATCAGCTGTCCAAGCTTCCCGGCCATCTCTCTTTGTGTGTGTAGCGAAGGAACAAGCAAGAGTCTTCAGACACTAGTAATGCTGATGAGCACTGAACTCTGCCGCCGCTGCAATGTTCTACTGCACTAGCCACTAGAGAGGAACGCAGGAGAGAACTGATGGAGGGCGGTGAGAGCAGAGGCTGCATACTTATATAGCTCCGATCAGCTCAGCATCTCAGCATGGAGCCAACCTGGCGATGGCGAAAGCCTTTAAAAAAAACTTTAGGCAATCAAAGATTCAGAGCAGTAGCAGCACCACTTGTGCTTAGGAGCTTCTTGTTGGTAAGCTGGGCATGTCACATGGATATGCTAATCTGGTAGCAGCTGCCGTAGTGGTGCAGACAGAGTCACACGGATGGGCCAGTATGTCGCGAGGGCAACGGTACGAGCGCGTTGCACTTTGCAAAATAAGCCGGCGATCGAAGAGAGAGACGGACGGCGGCCGCCAGGGCCAGTACAAGGTCACGCAGCGCTGTCTCTCGTTTGAACCGGGCTGAGAGATCACGGCTGCATGATGATGATAACAGAGGCCAGCACTCCATCAGTACGGCACTGTTTGTTCATGTGCTTTCCAGGTCCGTCCATGTCATCTGATTATATCTCCGTCAGCAGAGAGATTGATTGATGCATGGCCGTGTGCAAATTGTTTATGCACTGCGTGGAGGGTTGTACGGTCAAGGAACATAGCACATGGTCGTCGTCCTCCAAAGTTCTTGAGGTGCAGTGTGCCGCCATACCGAGCTGATGCTAAACCGGCGGCGACGAGATCAGACATCACATGGATCCATGGCGTCCAGTCCGGTATTCTGATGAATCGTGGTCACGGTCGCATGATGATTTGATTTTGATATGGTAGGTAGGGAATTTGGCTGCGGTTCTGGACTTCTGGACAGAGCATGGGCACTTGCTCTGATTGCTAAGAAGTATACTTAACTGAATACTCTTTTTTATGATTTTCCTTGAGTACTGTATTTTATCTGCGAGAAAGGACCCGTTTCGTGCGAACGTTTGAGAAGGCGGCGCCGTGCACCGGAACTGAAAAGGACGCCCGAATTTCACTCGAAAAACAATTGACACTTTGCTGCATCGGAAGCTGGAGGCTTCGCTGGCAAATTACATCAGCAGGCGTTCACATTCATGCGCGCAAGCGCAACTCCACAGGTCTATGAAGAGGATTATCAGAGCGGATGAGGCGATGAGCTAGCAAAGGTTGGATCCGAGGGCGCGAACCACATGATCATCATCTGCTGGGCGCTCAGATTTCATGCTGGTCTAAACATTGGAGCTCCTTGCTTTCCGTGACGAGAGAACGGTCGACAGTGAGGATCGAAATGGTTCTGTTAACAGCGTTTTGGTTAGTGACGTGAGGTGAGGTGGCCATGGAATGGTTCGATCCAAGACCCGAACCCGGCATCTTTGTTTGGTTTGCGCCACGACGCGGTCTCGTCCGTCGCCAAGACATCATTGCAAGCGGGCGAACTCGCTCCTCGAAAATGGCCAGACGAGCGCTCGTCCGTCGTTTCCCAAGCCAAACTTAACGTGCTGGACGTGGCCCAGTAGGCCCACTTATGCCGTCAGACGAAAAAATGTGTGGGAAGCCTTGGACACAACCGCTCATGGGTTGGGACGAAGCCTAGTAGGCCCACTTGTGCTGTCAGACGAAAATGTGTGGAAGCCCAGCTAAACGAAGGCCCAACGCCTTTGCATTCCGCTCCCACGACAAATTGACTCGTTGTTGACACAAATGACAAATGTGGTGTAATCTGAATTTCAACAAGTTTAGAATAAGGACTACGGCGATTCATCTGGAATTTTGAGCACCCCTAAAAAGAACTGGAATTTTGAACAATAGTTGTCATTTCCTCTTGCTGACCTTTGCTTGGAGCAAGGATTGGTACCCGAGTCCAAGCAAGCACGGGCGATGGTGATTCGGGCCAGACCAGATCACCAATGGACGACCCACCATGGTCACCTGACGATGCGAAATGATGATGGGCCCGCGGGGTTGACGCCTCGCCGAGCGCGTGCTCTCTGCCTGTCTACCGTCTACGGACGCGTGCAGTGCCAGCTTCCGGTCCGTCGCTTTCGCTTTACTTCGCCGCTCGGTCACCTCACCATCTCCCCGACCGACCCCAGCTTATCACTCTGCTCAGGAAACCATGCACGCACAGGTGCGCCATGCATTGCATGGCCTGCCCGGCTGTAAAGACGCAGGCAGAGCACATCGGATGGTGCCCTGCTGCGTCGTCCTTGGAACGGAGATCTCTGCTGAACGCAACGACCCGATCGATAAAGGCTGCCTCAGGTTGTGCATTCATGAATTCCGTTCGATGTGCTGCCTGCAAAAGCACGCGCCGTGGACGAGGTAAAGCAGTGGACCTGGCTGTGAACAGTCGTACACGCTTGTGCTTCAATAGAGCTGTATAGGGCTTTACGAGCGTTAATACTCCTAGTACTGTACGACCGTATCGTAGAGGATCGAGTGCTCCTAGTACTGTACTACGACCGAGCTTAAAGTTAAACTGCATGTCGGCCGTGCTTCTCCCCGAAAGTGCGTACTACATGCACGCATACGGCGCCGGTCGAGCGTTTGTGCATGCACACAGTAAATGCACTCGTGGCCGCGCCGCAGACATCTCGTGATCATCCGCGTTCAACGCGCGTTTCCTTGTCGACTGGCTGACCCTTGTACGTGGCCGTGAGTTATTGTACTACTGCCGCTCCATGGCGATCGATATATCGATCGTGTCCCGTCCGTCCAGATCAAGTTCGTTTGTTGCGCCCATGCATGTTCCTGGTTACGCCCTGCACTGCACTTTAAGGAAGGCCAGCAGGCAGAGGGCCACCAATTGCCGGGGGCAGTTGCAGGCGGGGCCCCTGTTTATCGTGGCACTGCACAGGGCAGCGGCTGGAGTACAAGCAAATGAACCATGAATGCACGTAATAGAGCTCGATGATGCATGCGCGCCCCCACATGGTACTAGTAGGATCAGCAGGCGTTGATTGGTCGACTGGCATTTGTGCGACACAGCCGCCACGATCGAGCGCGTATGCGAAGCGATTTGCCGGCACGTACTGCCGACAGAGATATACTACTACACGTACTCCTGCACACTGGATTGCGTTGCGTACGGGAGGATCGGATACGCAGGTCACCGGGCCGTAACGCGGTCGAGCTGGTGGTCCTGGTACTAGGACTCAAGCGGAATGTCGATGGTCCGATCGGTGTCTACGCATCGATGCCGGCCGCTGACACATTGAGGCCGTCCGGCATCTGCATCTATGAAGCCACGCTGAACCAGACGGCGAGCATCTGAACGTTTTGGGAGCGTCGCAGAGTACATCATGCACGACCAAAATCTAATTAGCCCACGACCATGTCCCTCTGGGCTGCGCAACATACAGCAGTAGTACATGCGTGCAGACGGGACACGGGACGGAGGCCGTCGAACGGCGGTGGATTGACGGCATGCTAGTATATGAGATTTTCTGAATGTTGGTTGGCCTGCGCCCCGCCTGCAGCAGCCAGCATGCTCGATCGATCGATCGATCGATTCGAGCGTGCATCTATCTCGTCTGTCGCTAACCAAATCGTGCAAACCGCTCGCTGGCATGCATCAATGCATCTGCGAAACGCGCCGTGACACTGGTGTGTGTCTCATGGCGTGCAGGGTGCTCGCTCGTGCTGCATGCATGCAGCGACCAACGTTTCTCGTCTGCTCGAACGCGGCACCACACTGTTGATCGATCTCACGTGGCAGCGGATCGAGACGGCAACGTGCCTGCGCAGCGCTGTCGTTCTGCTGCGGTGGTGCTCGATCCTGCGCGGCCTCGGGTCCCGACCAGGGGCGTGCGCGTGCAGGGCTTCAGGCTGGCCGGTCCAATGAAGACGGCGACCAAAAGCAGGCGAGCCCACCGACCGACCGGGCACCGCACATGCCGTCGGCGTGCGGCTGCTTCCATCCACCGGCACGACCCACGAACCGGGACA